>AXCM01006449.1:0-15454 GCA_000473375.1 Anopheles culicifacies
ATGATTCTGGATCTGTCATTTCTAGAACTCAGAAAAGGGATCTAAAACATGACTCAAAACTGAGATTCGACAGATCCTCGTTTTCATCCGTCAAGTTTTACAACAACGGAATATCAAACAAGCTTTTGTGAAAATTTCAAAATTTTTAAATATAATTTCATCAGCTTCAATATAGATTTTGTGAAGAATGCACTTAAAGTCAAATTCAAACGGTTTGTCATCTAGCATTCGATATATTTTGGCGAAATCCTGTAATCCGCTGTAATAGAAACCTCATGGACAACCTGTTTATATTTTATTAAATTATATAAGCCTTGAATCCAATGCTGCAATATGTTAGGCGGTTGTGCCTGAAAGATTCATGATGCTAGGCTGTAGCCTTTTTTTACATGACTTTAAATTTATTTATTTTGGCACGCTTCATTTAGCTTATTAATGAAACAATATGCCATGCAACCATAATGGAGGTGAGCAACATAAACAAGCGTTCCGATTGCATGCCAAACAAAACTGCAATCACTTTCCTAGCTTCGCTTCCTAAGGAACTGTTTTGAGTCAATCTTAAAATTGCAGTTTTCATGACGGATATAAACTTCCTTCGCAGGAAATCTTTTTCGTTTCAGTCAAACTGTACAAACCCACCCTGTCGTGCCACGTTGCCATCGATGGCAGGCAAAAGCCACCAGCGATTGATATTACACTCCGGTTGTTTGGTGAGGATGAAATTTGTTTCCCGCATCCTGCAAAACATCCACCATTTCACTCGACCAATTCAACCGAGCGAAGTGGAAGTTGAACAATTTTGCATTCTCAGCAGCACTGTGAAAAGGAAGCTTAAGTCCTGCTTCTAAATGTGAAGCTTTCTCGCTTGCCGCTTGCATTCGATTTGCTCTGCTGCGCTTTAAATTGTTCCACCGGCTTCTCGTTTTTATTTTTTCCTCGGTTTTCATTTCGTACCGCTCCGTTTGGGCTTCCGTCCGGCTGGATTTACATATAAAACGAAAACGGTTCCGTGGAAAGAAAGAAAACCTTCAACGGCTCTTGGTGCGATGCTTGTTTCTTTCCGGTGGATAGGGTAATCTTTATCGAACGTTCGCATACATACACAAACGCTGCGCGTTGTCAAGTCGCGCCATCCATGCGCGAAGGCAAGCGACCGGATGCTGGTTGCGAGTTCGCGAAAGGACTACACCAGTCGATGCCATATCCTTAATCCTCTCGAGTGTGCACGAACTCGGAAAGACAAGTCGAGCATTCGATGGCTGTAAATGTAAACCGCCGATGAAGGAGTTCCCTGCAAACCTTCCGTCAAAGCTTGCTTCATTTTCTCTTAGGGACACATAGTCGGGTGCCCGGTGAATTACAATATCGATGGCATTCGCTTTCGTTTTCCTTCCTTTTTTTCCTCTCTCTTTCGCTCTCTTTCTCTCTCTCTCTTTCTTTTCATTTTAGATATTCACAAATGATCGTATAACTTCACCAAGTTCTGAAAGACTTCCGGGCATGGGTACACCGGGCGACATTCCGGTTCCGGTTGAAGTAATAACCCAGTTGCTTGGAATCCTCTTCATAATCCTTTCTGCCCGTAACGGTTTAAAGTGTGTCCTTTCTTATTTTCGGTATATACCTTTCAAAGGATTTGCCAACTACAATGAGAAGGGAAAAATCAATACTTGCCTTCGTTCGGCATTTGGTATGCACAATTTGTGTCGCTATTCTAACATTCCCATATTGAGGGAATAAAAGCAATTGGAAAACCCTCAAAAGTGACCACATTGCCTTTATTCTTATCCTCAGTAATATCGTTCGAATACGTTGTTAAATATGAGCTTAAACAACAGAAAAATAGATATTATTTAAACGCCCTTTTTAATGCACTGTGCTATGAGCACTGAGTGTTCTGAATAAAAATCAATTTAAACCTAAAGTATTCGGCTATAACAAAAAACGGATAATAAGCGATTTTGAGGTGGCCTAAAATGACACTTTTCTTGGGTTAAAGGTCAGCACCAAAACAACATTGATGTTTAAATACGAGCTTGGGGCTAGTACCAGTCGTAACGGTTGATACTAGAATTAAAGTCCTCGCATTCATATTCACTTCTGAGAAACGGATTATGTCCTAATATGACTTTTCTAAAGTTAAATAGTACTTGAAAATGTATGGAGTACAAATAGACTGCAAAAAATATCTGAAGTGAATGGAGAAGATTATAATTTCTGGGCTCTCGTCCATAGCTATTTAACGCTAGTATACAGAGATTTATATTAGACTATGAATGTAGAAGTTGTAGCAGTTTTGGATACGATTGAATATCATTTTTATTTGAAAAAAAATCCTTTTGTGGCTCTTAACACTAGGTTCACGGACGCTTCTGATACATTTTTAACCGGGCACCGCCAATTTGAATGGGTGTAAAATAAGCACTGTTTAAAAAAACCATACTTATTTATGTTGTTTACTAAGTTATTATAAATTTACAGTCCAAAATGAAATAACTGTTTCTACAACTTCTTCTGTGATCATTTCAAACCTGGCATAATCCGTCAAAGTGACGGGTTCCGTAAACCTAGTGTTAAATCCCAAGGAATCTTGACCTGTCAGTTAGTTTTAATTAAATTTTCGTATCAGAATACTCAGTTCCCTGAGAATGAAACTTTTACCGGTTCCGATTCAGTCGTGAAAAACACCGGCACCGTTACTACCTACACCACCAAACTGGTCCGAATGTAAAAATAGCATTTTAAAAATATCTCAACATTAATTCCGCCTTTCTCCAACTCATTCGAGTTTATATATTATGGGCCACCTCAATTAAAAAAAAGACAGCCATTTGAGATCTATTATCGATCGGATTTTAAAATATCTACCCTGTACTGTATTTGTGTGTCCAGGCAATTGTTTCTAGCGCGGCTATTGAGATATTAAGAACACGTACACAGCCTAAGTGTCTCAGATTCCTGAAGCAAGCAAATAGCAAATTTGCTCCTTGAACCATAGCAAACACCAAAAGGAAAGACATTTGCCTTCTCATTCCATTGCTGCTTGTGCTTCGTTACCATATCTCAAATCTTTCCTTTGAAATTGTTCCCGCATTTGCTTCGCGCCACTAATCCTAGACTCTTCGCTAAATGTGTAGCCGCATCTTTGAACGTTGCACCATTTATTTAGATTTATGAGTCAACGATAACTCAACGTGAAATCTTTTTCGTTTTTTGGCAAATCATTGCCTCGTCCCTTCAATTTGTGGTTCCCAATCCGTGGCCGCCTTGCGTCTGTTTGTTTTTGTATATTTGTACGTATATATAGTACGCCAGGTCCTTTTCTTTCTTTTTTTTTTTGTTTCATCTCACTGCCCAATTACTGTATTACTGCAGCGAAGCCTTCCGGCGCATACGGCCATAGGCAGTGGAAGCCTTCCATTAGCGTGGAACTGCCTATGCGAATGAGGGGGGAAAAAATGTTTTCATCCTTGCACTGCGCGAGAAGATTGATTACAGCTGTGAGCCAAATCTCCTCTCCATTTAAGCTTTCGCGCAAGGTTTCGGCCATTTTTTAACCTCCCCGGTCCCCAGTTTCTCCCACGTAAAATTGGCCCCACGACTTCCGGACGCGAAAGCTTCGACGGTTGAGCATTGAAGCATTTTGTTTCTTTCGCATTGCTTGCAATTTCTATAAGTGATAAGCCTTCGGAGCGAATTCATGTTGGAAGGAAGCACGTTTGGTGGTAGAAATGAGATGTGGTGGGTACGGTAGCACTAGACGGTCAAATAAGAAAACTCATCAATTTCATGTCACTTTACCACTGTCGGTTGATGGTTGTGGACCATGTCGGGTCAGTCAAAATCCTAACCTATAGAAAGCCAGAATGGAGAAACGATATATAAACCAATTCCTTGATTCGTTGTTTACACCTGGGATTTTTTTTCTGTTGAAACTTTTAAACTAATTAGGTTAGAGTGGTGTTGGAAGAATTGTTTCGTAGTACTTTTCTACTTGTAATATGATTACAAATATTGAATGACAAATTCAAAACAAAATGAATGAAGGAATGTGAAAAGACAAATCAATGTTTTATTAGATTATTAGTTGTAGAAGTAACAAACGGTACATATTCATGCGCGATGCAGATAGAATTTGGATTTGATTAATACGCCTAGATGTATGCAATTTTCTGTTTTTATAGCATGCCAAAATTTCTTTTTTCGTCAAATTTGTCAAACAGATTTACAGAAACTACTTAATCTCGTAATGTAATTGTTAATATACGACATGATTAGCCGTAAGAATGATAATATACTTTGAAGCGTTTTGTTTTTTAATCTGCACACCTGTACCAAATAAATAAAAAGAATTCTCCCCTGCACTTTTCTCATAGCACAACATTTATTTCATTTGGTACGAAATATAAATTAGAACATGAACCTTTTACCCAGCCGGGTTAGATTACTCAAAACCCGTCAACGTTTGCTTCCGTTGCACAAGCAATCGGACAGCTTCAATTGTACTCCGTCGCATTCTGTGTACTTAAACTCGCATACTGAAATGCTTTTTGCCATAGCACCGTGCCAGGTTTTGTTTTTATGTGTGTTCGCTGCTCTTCAACCGTTGACACCATCCGTCCCGTGCACTGCTCGAGGGATTAAAGTGACATAAATTCTAAAACTAAATGAAATTTTTGCAAGTATGTTTGTTCCACGGGTTCCGTTTGCCATTCAACTACCGAACGACCGTCTAGACGGTCGTCAGTGATTATCTCCCCGGGTGCTTCCGAAGGTTCTGCAACAACACATATGAACCTCCATCGCCATCGCACACACGGTTGCCAGGAAGCGTTAGTGGTACAAAAATAAGCAAATGCATTTAGGTGGGGGTTTTCTTCCTTTTCCCCACCTTCCCCTCTTCAACCGGCATTATTATTATGCGAATGGTAATGGCGGCTATGTTGAGGTTAGTCCCACGGGTGTCGAGATTATTCAGCGCTCGACTGTAGTTTTCTTTTTAGTGCTTTTTTTTGCTGGTGCTGTGCTTCTTGTTTTCTCCACAAACCGTTTCTACAGACGTTGCAGATCTCTGTCACCAGTGTCCCGCTAGAAGCGGAAGTGCAGGTACGAGGTTGCATGACCAGCGCACACAAGTGCCGTGTGAGATGCATGTTTCCATTGCAATTCATATTTTCAACTGCACGGAGAGTGTTGAGCTTTTTGCACGTTTCTCATCCTTTTTTTGTGTGTGTGAGTGTTTTCGGTACATTGCAATGAGATGCATCATGCAGGGATTGTGATACGAGAATAATAATACCCTCGGGCGTACCGTGACACATCTCACATGGGTAACTAATGCCACCGATGGGTACCGGTAGCAGAGTTCCACCGGGAGACATTTTGATTGCTTTAGACAATCATGTTTTGTGGATGAAGAAAAAAACATGATTTCATATTCCTGCGGTTCTTGAATGCGGATGGCAAAACGGAATGGGGATGTGGAATCCCCAACCTTCAGCTGTACAGTATTGCCAATGGAGACTTCCATTTTTAATTGCACCCCGGAATTAGGTGGGATTCTATCATTTAAATTTTAATGCCATGTAAATGTGTGTATTAAGCAATTGTAAATTGTTTAAGTGGTCTATAAAACTGTTTTATTTTAACATAATGTTGTTTATTTGATTTATTCCAACATTAACGTTTATATGCCAATCATCAAATCCATCTCAAATTACTTGGATAAGGTAATGGATAATATGTAATGCAAAAAAATCAATCAAGAAACAAAACCCATATAAATCAATAATCATCGTGTCTCACAATGATCCTTTCTTTCACGAAGAAATGGCAATCAGATCGATAAGATCACTTTATCCCCAGAAAGAAACCGAAAGAACAAGACAAATTGATGAAACGTTTGAGAAGAAGAGATCAATGGCAAAAAAAAAGAAAACAACACTGAAAGCTGAACCTGAAAGTAATAACGAGCGAAGAAGAAATGTGTATTAAATAACAAACGGTTGTTACGAGAGCAGGTCTATCGATTTAAGCGATATCTTCTTTTCGTCAAATAAACACCCAAGTACACATCGGTCCTTTACGCACAAATACACGAAAACCCAAAAAAGCGCACAAACGGTTCGATATGAAAATATGCCCTCACACACAAACCGAACGTTGGGAAAGCAAGCACTGGCGAAATGAAAAGAAAACTGTTGTCACGTTCGCCGGCACAAAAGCTCGGCCCACGGCGAAACGGGAAGCCGAAGGTAAATAATTATTTATCGATTATCGACATCTTTGCGAGCCATCTGCCGCCGCACCCACGAGCTCCCAGGAGTTTCGATGGAAACGAAACAAAGTCTTCGCTGGTACTGGGCGTACATCATCTTCATCCTGACGACATCCGTTCGCGACGGCTACTGAGACGGTAGCCGGATCGAAAGGAAAAGCCGATTTCAATGGTATCCTCATTATCGTCCACCATTATCAAGATTTACCGAAAGTGAGCCAACATCCGGACGAAGGCAACACATTCGCGTGGTACAGTCTTGCGGGAAGACTGTCATCACCGTGAGCAGGGATGAAATCGACGAAAGACCACCGTCATCGACAGTTCCTTCCGTTCAGTGCCATCCGCTCAAGTGTGCGCCACCCCACATGCCAGCTGTTCCTGTGCAGTAGATTTATCTGATCAGTTTTTAATCGAAAACTCGTCCCCCTCAGCGCCTTAGATAATCGAAGGACTTTACCGGAAACCGGTATGTACACAGCGGTACGAGACTCATGTAACACAAATCCCGCCACCCGTACGCATTGTCCACTGTGCCGCTGGAGGTAGGATAATTGTAGCAAGACTTGACACGTCCGGAAGAACATGGTTATGCTTTGTTTTGTTTTATCTTATCGATTTCCGATAACGAAAGCGCATAATCGAATCGAATATTCATTTGTGCGGCCCGATTTCTTTCCGGTGTGGCCCACCAAGCGTCCACATTCCAATCACGCAAGGATTTCCGTTTGGAAGAATGATGGGAGACAAGGTCGATGACGAAGGAATTTAATTAAAGCAATCGTTCACTTTGATTGAACCACCGCGGGAAGTGATTCGGAAGAAAGCGGCAGGGGTGGCTTTCTGTCACAGTTTACTTGTTACCTTGACGGTGGGGTGCCAACCTGCTTTATATATTCCATTTCATATTACATCAAAGTCCTTGATATTTTGGAGAACATGGAACTAGAAAAAAAGAACAGAACACCACATGGACCTTCTACGAACTTTCTTTTTTCCTGGAGAAATAGTACGTCCAATTTTGATACCTCTGATAACATGTTACACAAAAGTCTGAACTAAAGTTTCGTCCTTCCGACAGCATGGGATGATACAATTACATCCTTTTCTCTCGTACATCAAGTGTCAGGAATTGGAACGATATCCTGAAATTGACGTGACTCACCTTTCCCGCGAGCTGACAGACAACCGGAGAAGCCATTTGGCTCATGACGTATCATGGCATAATGGTTGGCATATCATGGATAGCGTTTCCCGGTACGACGGACGGCCAGTTTCTTCGCGCTTCGTTGCATAATTAAACGTAGCAAATGGACTACTACTTCGCTTTAGCTGTCGATTAGCGAGCACCATTTCTTTGGGGTATTAATTTTTAATACTTTAATCTAGAATTTGCTGCTTTCCGTGTAGGAAAATTTACCCATCGATCAGTAATGGCATAACTGTGTGAAATGTCATTCATTAATATTCGTTCTCTCAATATTAACTGACTTCCACGAAGGGTAAACATGTTTTCATATTTGGTCTGCATTACGTGTTGATAGTATAATTTTTGGAAATATGGAAAGCGATACTATTTTTTACCTATCAATTATCTTTGATATAATTTCATAAATTTGGTGCAATTCCGAAATTCATATTTATTCATGAAATTTTTTGCTTAACAAATATGTTTTGTTATGAGGAGGATAAAGCTCTGTTTTATATTTTTCTGACGAATCAAAAAAATTTGGTACGAAAAACAAAAATTGTTAACAGAAACCCAAGCGGACTTTAGAAGCGACCATTCCGTGGGTGTTATTAACTTTATATCTACTAAAACTTTTCAGAGCCTTTGGCCAACATTTCCAAGTCGCCAACTAGTACACTAGTGTAGAAATAATTTTAATAAACATAAAGTATATTTCTGAGTGTCTAGTGATTATATGTACATATCACGGCGTCTCATTATGTGTTATGAAGTCTTACATATAAATTATTATAGACAAATGGAAATGTCACAAGCAAACCCACGCAAAAACGACTTGAAGCTCCGCTAGATATCAAAGAGATAATATACAAGCATATAAGAGTGTACAAGCATCGCCCGTAAGATAGATGATTCAAATAATTCTAGGCTGGATAACTCTAAAGAAAGCCCCAGCCTATTTTAACGAACACATGTTACGATATTATTCCTGCAACTACGCATCACCTGCCTGGAGAGGAGGTGCTTTAGTATACTTTTGCGTCATTGGACATCCCAAAGTGAAAGAACTGGCTCTTAGACTGACTAATTCAACGATGCTGTATAAATAGGCAGCTTTCTTCTCCTCCAGCTTGTTACATTTTGGTCAAATACGAATGATCTATTTTATCTGATCTATCAATTGACAAATGCATAGCAATACGGCCTGGCCGTTCTTAATGAATAAAAAAAAAATAATAATAATTGACAAATGCACTGTTTTGACACTTTTTTTCTGTTGGAACTAACAAACTAATGGTAGTTCTAGTCTATAATAAAAACCCGCTAAATATACTGTGCAGTTCACACGTAATAACTGGCCTTCGCCTATAGTTTTGCAAGCTCCTGTGGCCATTAGCATTCCGTATAAGCATGATAGTCTGTTTGATGAAATTAAAATTTAGAAACCAACATGAAAGACCCACAATAATTGTGGCAAGCTGCTAAGAGAAGATAGTATATGTCTTCAAATAAGTTACCAATATCAGATTTCATCTAATTTGTCTATGAAACTTTCGATAAAATCTTAGAATGCCGAAGAGGTTAATTTGAAAACCCTTCGAAGAAGATCCTGATTTCATCCTCAAAAATAAGCACTTCACGGATTTGAACTAGAAAATGTATTTAAAAATTGTAGCCGCCTTCAAGGAATATAAATTTTATAATGAAAAATTGTAGGCTAAATTGTTGTTTGTGAATCTTGTGAATAGCTCTTATTTATTTATTTTTTATTTATTTCCATTATTACGGCTAAAAGCCGTATTATCCTGTGAATAGCTCTTATTATTATTTTTATTTTATGCTTTTAAGATTATCTAAAATAAATTTGTAATTACTTTTAAAACCCTAACTGTCCTATAATCATTCATATAGATTACATAATTTAATTCGCACATTTTTAAACTATTTTACTATACTTTTTTCTATTGAACATATTTGGCATTTCAGTGACATTCCTCTTGCTAGAGAGTGTAAAGTATATGCATCTTAGTTTGTCTCCAGCGATACATAGTGTTGCACTACATTAAACAAAACATAAAATAAAATTAACAAACCAGTTCATTAGCATTGTTACTTAATTTGATTATCCCTTCCACAAAACTCCAACGATCTTTTCGCAAGGTCGAACTTTAACCATTTTTATCGTTCCGGCATCTTCAATCTATTTGCTCCTTCGTGTCATAACATTTTCCGACGGTTATTATCATTTATTATCATCGCACCAGGGATTGCACTTCGGATTTGCTTATCCGCGCCCATTGCTCGGCGACAACTCCGCTGTCAGACAGTTTTGCATCCGGGGTTTTTCCTAACCTAAGCCCTTCTTACGGCACGAATAAAATAAATGGAATAAAACTTGTCCAGTTAACAGAGCTGTGGCTCAGATGGAGCGTGAAGTAGATGAGGACTGAGTTTAATCAAACTGTTTGCCAACAAGGTCAACCATTCGCAGCGCTGTAGTTTATAGTGAAGGCTAAATGAGTGAGAAAAACAAAACAATAATCCTTAACTTTTTTACATAGATTGTAAACTGTTTAACTCTTGATGACGTTTAGCTTTTGGGAACAACACATTTCGTTACATTTATCGCTGTTTGAAAAGTATTATTAAGTTATTAAAAATTATAAAATAACTTATAAATGTGTAATATTTCGTACATTTATAATATGTTTGTCAAAAATTTAAAACTCATATCAAATTATCATATTCACAGACGCATCACCAAAACAGTCTTAAGAATAAACCAGGCGCCTCCATTATGCATTACTATTACGTGCAACAGTGCATGCTACTCTATTATATGAAGCTTGTTTGAAATTTTCTGCATTATATACCAGACTCCCAGTCAATGCACCACCATCTCACGTGCATCGAAACCGACGAAAGGATGAAAATGTAAAACAAACTCGCACTGGTTCGTAAGCACTCTCCTGAACGGGTGATTCTAATTATCTACGGCAAATCATATTCTGTGCGGAGAACAATTGCAGTGAACATAATAAACACACGGCAGATAGAAATTGCATATTTTCATTTCGTTAGCAATACGTCAAGCAAGAAAGCGGCGTGCCCACCGTAATGAATGCACGGACGAAAGCAATGGAAATTACATTTCAACCGGTTGGTATGAAAACAAGTTGCGTTTTAAATTATGTTTTCTTCGTTTCGTGCTCGCGAAGGAAGCCTTCTGCTCATTTGCCAGACGCGATTATTGCAATTAAAACTATCAACTGCAAGAAGAAGATAATATTCAAGCAATTTAACAAACTATCTCGTTTTCCACGCTACAAACAGATAAAACAAATCTTCTCTATTTTAATGAGTCCTGCTTGTTCTTCTTTTCTTTCCAGGGATTGGCATTCATGATCCTGCCCTTTCTGCCCGCGTCGAATCTTTTCTTCCCGGTCGGTTTCGTGATTGCCGAGCGCGTCCTCTACATGCCGTCGATGGGTTTCTGCATACTGATTGGTTACGGTTTCCATCTACTATCGGAACGCTGGTCACGCAAAATGACCTGGTGCTGTCTGGGCGTACTGCTGCTCACACACTCCATCAAGACGTACAATCGGAACGCAGACTGGGAGTCGGAGTACTCGATCTTCATGTCTGGACTGAAGGTGAACCAGCGAAACGCAAAACTGTTCAACAACGTGGGCCATGCGCTCGAGAGTGAGGGACGGTTTGAGGAAGCGCTTCAGTTCTTTCACAAAGCCGTCAGCGTGCAAGAGGACGATGTAGGTGCACACATTAACGTCGGCCGTACGTACAACCATCTGAAAATGTTTAAAGAGGCTGAACAAGCCTACCTGAAGGCAAAGTCACTACTGCCGAAAGCGAAACCGGGCGAATCGTACCAAGCTCGTATTGCTCCAAACCATCTGAATGTGTTCTTGAATCTCGCAAACCTGATCTCGAAGAATGCCACACGGCTGGAGGAGGCCGATCTTCTCTACCGGCAGGCGATTAGTATGCGGTCAGATTACACACAAGCCTACATCAATCGTGGCGACATTCTGATCAAGCTGAACCGCACCAAGGAAGCGCAAGAGGTGTACGAACGAGCCCTTCTTTACGATAGTACCAATCCGGACATCTACTACAATGTAAGACGATCTTGAAGTTGCGATATGTATTGCAACAAGAGCTAATGGATGTATTTCTGTTATGTATTTCAGCTCGGAGTTGTATTTCTGGAGCAAGGCAAAGCGTCGCAAGCACTAGCGTACCTGGACAAAGCGCTTGAATTTGATCCGGAACACGAGCAAGCTTTACTGAATTCGGCCATTCTACTGCAGGAGTTGGGTCGTCCGGAACTGCGAAAGATCGCCCGTGAACGTCTACTGAAGTTGCTAGCTAAAGATGGTAAGCATTAAAAATAAAAATAGCTATGAACAACATTCTAATCTTTTTGTTTCGTTTTCCTCCGTAGAAACGAACGAACGTGTCCATTTCAATCTCGGCATGCTGGCTATGGACGACCGTAACACGGACGAGGCAGAGAACTGGTTCCGACGAGCAGTTCACCTTAAGCAGGACTTCCGGAGTGCGCTGTTCAATCTGGCACTGCTGCTAGCCGACGATCATCGTCCGCTGGAGGCGGCACCATTCCTCAACCAGCTGGTCAAATATCATCCGGATCACATCAAAGGATTAATACTGCTCGGTGACATTTACATCAACAACATCAAGGATCTGGACGCGGCCGAGAATGTAAGCGCTTCGGCATCACCATCCATGCCATCCATTAGCTAATTGTTTGTTTACCATTCTAGTGCTACAAACGCATCCTTCAGCTCGATCCAATCAACATCCAGGGCTTGCACAATCTATGCGTGGTGTACGTGGAGCGGGGCAAATTGCTACAAGCACAGGATTGCCTTTCGCACGCACACGAACTGGCGCCGGGCGAGGAGTACATCGGTCGGCACCTTCAAATCGTGCAAACGCGCATTAACCGTCTGCGCCAAACACCGGACGGTAGTCGGGAGAAGGAAATCGCCTTCGCCGATTATGATCCGCAGGAGTTCGGTGGTACCGTGGGTGCAATGGCGGCCCGGAACGTCGATCTATCGCTTGGTAAAAGCATTGTAAATAGTAATAGCGAACAGATGGGCAGTCAGCTGGGCGAGTTTCGGGACAACGTAGCGGATGCACCGTATGGCGGCGATAGTAAACAGAAAACAGTATTACCTCACCAGCAGCTGGAGCAACAGCAGGCTGTACCGGTTCCGCCGGATGATGATCCGGTTTTTCTCGAATCGGAAAGCACAAACAATCTAGCAAGTTATGCAACACCGGCAGTCGATAGTATAGCGCACAAATCGAAGCACCGCGTTGATGATGGCAGTGGTAAGGCATCGTCTACTGGCCATCGGGATGGGGTTCCGTCGGTGACAAGAGACTCTAGCCATCCGTCCGATGGTTCTCTTCATCATGCGTCACGCCCAACGCAGCACCTGCATCGAGCGGCATCGATTGGACAGGATCTGGACGATCCATCGTCCGGGATGTCATAGCATCACATACTGGATTACAAGCTAGATTGTTTCAAAATCAACTAGGAAAGCTGCACCTCCCCCGAGCATTGGTCTCATCTTCCCTGTACATAGGTAGAGAACAGTGGACAGTGGCAACGTAGCACCCTGAGGATAAGCACACGTAGCGGCGGAGGGATAAAGTGTATGTGTTCCTAGCGGAAATGGACTGCGAGAGATTAACTTTTGACTGATTTGTTAAACCAGAACTAACTGCTAAGCACACTTCATAACGAGTCTCACCCAGATTGTGGTAAACGGAGGGTGGTAAAACTGTGCATCGAATGCACGTGCTCCTTAAAGCTGAAGAAAAGAAACCCTTCCTGGTTTTTGTTTTGTTGCACTTTCCTGGTAGCAAATTGTTAGTGTGCGGAACGTACGAATGAGGGTTTTGAGGCGATTGCGGTTTATCGGTTTGTGTGCGGTGGATGTGCGCATGGTGTGTGCATGGTGTACGTAAATTGTTAGGAATGTATGATGATATAAAAAAGGGATATTTTCTATATATACAACCATAATTGTGAATGCGCGATAGAAGCGAAGTGTAGTTTGAACAGGTTTTTCTCTCCTCGAGAGGATTGTTAGCTGTTTGCAGAAATGTAACAGACGGACAGTAGTTATCGAATTCTGCGATGTTGGCCTTGGAACAGATCTGGTATGGAAGTTGGCAAATGAAAACAGCAAAACGCGAATTGTACAGACTGGTGAACTGATGAGAAATTAAGTTTTCTATCGATTTACAACAGACAAACAATAAGGACTTTCAGTGAGAGGGAAAAAGGTCAGCGAATCTGCAACAGGATTCCATTACATTCGTCACTGGACGGAATCATACAACCAACGTCGATTCGCTATCTACCTAAGCCGTGGGAATGAAAAAGGGAAGGTTTATAGTGTAACCTTTCCAAACATAGCAGAAACGAAGGATTAGCAAAATTAATTCGGTATTTATAAACAAACACATGCAGACGGGGTACACACTACAAAAGCTAAAAGATGGCCACGGTATAATACACAAATCTCACCAATAGAAGACCATTCGGACATTCACGCACTCACGGTCGTGTATTATGATTTTAATATGGACACACAACATTCGGTGTACAGAAATTTTCAAAAACAAACAAATCAAACAATCAAACAACACCCCACAGCACCCACACCCGACGGACGAATCCCCGTGCGAAGTATTTTTTACTCCAGTTCTGGCTTAAAATTGATATTAAACGTCTGAGAGATTTATGCGTGTACAGTGAGCCGATGTACTTAAGGGAGGAAATATTGTTACTGTATGTGCGCGTGTGTTTGTGTGCCTGGACTGAGAGAAGAAGAAGAAGCAAAAGATTAGCAAACTTGGAAGCACGATCGATGAAAGCTATCGTACGGCAGAATACTCTCATCGGAGAGATGTTGTAAAAAGACAAGCGAACGTGAAGAAGGTGACGGGTGAGTAGTAGTAAAATGCGATTAGTACTAGCCAAGTTCCGGACGTGCTCCGGCAAGATTGTATAAAAATGTTCAGAGAGAAAGAAAAGAGAGAAGAAGAAGAGCAGAAAAAGGACAATGTGATTATATAGAAACTACAACACTTGAACAAAAAAAAAAACAAAAAAAAACAAACTGGTGATGGGATAGTACTTAACAATACGCCACAATTTCTGTTTGTTTCTTAAATCTAAGATGGGATTTTATTCTATTAGTGAGTATCGTTTACCATTGTAAGCACACATTCCATTTACATTTATGTTCATTCCAACATGTTTTGTACCACAAGCCGGCAAACATCTTATTGCTCTCCTATCGTTGTTAGTTGGTATAATTATGAAAGGTAGAGTTTTGTTGATCGGAAATACAAACTTCATCGCTTTCCTATTCCCTTACATGAAAGACAGGCACTTGCGCGCGGTACGTTCGATACGGTTGCCGTTTGCACATAATAGCAATCGGTCGAAACAATAGTCCGCGTTGCAAGTGCGCGTGGTAGTTTTATGAAGAAGTATTTGTCCTGAATAAAGACTCACTAAACCCGAAGTGAAAATGATCGCTTTAAATACATTAGATGGTCTTTCATTCTATTGAGAAAATAAGACTCCTTTTTTGCGCGGTTTTCTTGTCTTCGTCCAGTATACTCCATGGAAGTGTGCTACTTCCTTGTCTACTTCTGCTGTTTATCAATGATGTAAGTTATGATGTAAAAAGTGTAAAGTTCTGTAGTTCTGTGTTCTGTTATGTCTACCGCTCGGTCCGGCATACCGACAACAATTGCTCGTTCCCTCAAAATGTTTGCCATGTATTGTGCGTGTTCGTGGGATTTGTATAGATATTCATCTTTTCGTTGGAAGTTGAAGGTGCTCGGTGTCCGAGAAGATAGTCTTCATACGGCAGGTTCACGATTGTTAACTTTTAAAGGGT
>AXCM01006450.1:0-15407 GCA_000473375.1 Anopheles culicifacies
ACTGGAGGCAACCAGTTGACGACGAGAATGTAAACACAGATTTGGAAACTGTTCCATAATGTGGTTTACTTTAAACTTGCTACCAAACTATTCGAACCATTGCCAACCAACCAGCCTCGGAACAATCGTCCTGAAGGTAGTCGGTCATTGGCGTTCGACGTCGGACCACATGGCGACACAATGAGTCGTGCGAGAAATCTACAAACGAATAAAATTAACGATAATTGACATTTTAATTAAAGTCGCGTTTCTTGTCCCACCGACATGTTTGGGCCGATGCCGATGACACTACAATTGGTAGCGTGTGGTCCATTTTATCCATTTCATTCGTTACTTGCGTGTCATCAATCTCTTGCATACACAATCGTAGAGTCGCGTTGTCAGCGGTCAGCTATCACAACATGTGTTAATGTCTGATGCACCTGTCTTCTGTACCGTTGTCGTAAGGTGTTAAACAGCGGCCCAGTAAACCAGAAAATAAAAGCAGAAGCTCAATTTCGTGTTTTGCGAATTTTGAGCTAGTAGTAAAACTTCTTAGCTCAATGTGGTAGTAAAACTTCTACTACAAACGGTGTAACACTCGATAGCAGTCACGTTAACATTATGCTTTATAGCATAACGATATTTTCCACTCCTCCGTCGACTACAACTCTCGTAACAAAAGACAAAATCCAACGTGAAAATGTGACCGTACACCATCATCATCATCATTATCATCATTGGTATTATTATCATTATTATTAGCATTATCAAACCCTATTCCAAGTGCCGAAGTGCTTAGAAATGGTGTTGGTTCGTTTCGTCGGATTTCATTTCCTTTTCGTTTTTACACAGCGGCACACACAGCTTCACACAGTGCATAGTGCGCTCCAGCAGCATAACTTTACGATGCTTGCCGGTTTATTGTTTGGTGTTGCTTCCGCAAATGGAAAGCCTCTTCAGCGTAAGCGTTCCGCCATAACGCTGCCAGTTCCGGTACATCGATGGTTCGCCCCGCACCGTGTGCGAGGCGCGAAAAGGGGTGACCCGTTTGTGGAGTGAAGCTGGATTGCAGCCTACCAACTACCGTGACGAATTTTCCACATCGATCTGCATCGCTACCTCGCTTGCATTCGTAGAAACCACCCGTGTGCCCGTGTGTCCTCGGTCCGCAATCTACCGGGTGAGGTTAAAAGGGATCCGACGGAAGATAAATGACACCGCTCACCGCACATCGGATTGTTGTCATTTGTAAGCGCGGGAAAATCGCGCGACGATTCCATTAAGTGCGGCGGTGGGTGCTTCCGTGTTTGAAGGTTTTTCTTCGGCTTTTCACTGGGTTGACACAATGCGGACAGGATTGAGAGACAGTGGTTTACCATTAGATTCTCGCATGGCGGAAGTAGGTTACCTTAATTACAAACCATCGGTGAAGTTGTATCGACGACACTCTAGGTAGGGGCAGCAATGTAGGAAAGAACCAAACGTTTTGTTGCATATGATGTTTGTTTGTTTGACGTACTATGAGGCATAATACTTCCAATCAAATTGATCGATGAGTACTTAGGGGAACCTTAGCTGTCCTTACCCACAATGTGACTATAAACATATTTTATTTGGAAGTGTCATAGCGCACGAAGTTTCCCATCGCTCATTTTCTCGATTCTGGCTCGCTTATTTGTCCGTGGCCATTACTTACATTTTGTGCGCTTTTCGGTTTCAATGGGACCTCATGCAAAATTGATGATTCCGCTACACACTACTCACTCGTGGACTTGGACGTAAATCCGATTGGAACAAATATTTTATTGTCCTCTCGGTTACATTATGGTCGTTCCGCAACCCATCGGGACTATCCTTGGACATTGCAATGGAACCCTGATATATTCTAGCGGATACTTCTCTCCGGATGCTCATTCGCGGAATGCGTCCAGCAATTTCCAGTTGCTATGAAACCTGAAATCGTAAAGTTGCTTTTTAACGAGCAAAGTTTTCAGTTCCCTCCTCTAGCATTTTTTGTTGTTATTGCTTTGTTTCGTTATACTCTGGCGTTCATTCTCGAGCGGAAAGTTCACACTCCCAGCGCTTGGAAATGAGTTGGTTGGCTCTGGAAAACAGTGTCAAGTGGCAAACCGCGATCCGATGACACTGTTCTGTGGCCCAGTGGAAAACTTTGCAAACGTTCACCATCCCATTCTTTACCCCGTAGGATTTCATCCTACCATTCTATCCGGTTGTAAAAGTTATGCAGAAACGTGACCAATCGAGTGGTTAAACCCATAAAAGGAAGCCGAAGAGAATGACCAAGAAGCAAAGGGGCAAACAGACACATCAATTTAATTTTCCATTCGTCGGTGGTTGAATGAAGAAGGACAGGCACGGGGACCGGCCGAAAATGGGGATCTCTCGACCTGTCTCGACCGGAAATATGATAGTTTTGTGCCATTTTGTGCACAGATCGCTTTACACGAGGAAGATGGGCGAGTTCGTACGTACTTGACATTCGCTGCGTCAGCTCGTAGTAATGCTTTTGCATAGATTTAGGGGCAATATGAGCCTGATAAACTTTAAAGCCAATTATGTCATTTTGATCGATTGGAGCTGAGATGGGAATTGATGTGAAAAGTTGTACAGTTTGCAAATAAGACCAGCAATAACTGAAGTTTTATCCTACACATGAATAAAATAAAACGACGGAAATATCGTATTTCAAAAGCGTTGAGACAGACTGTATTTTCGGCTGATTGATGAATGGCTATCGGCAGTAGCGATTATAGTGTTAAAACATTTCATAACCTCGAAAGACACATCGTAAACGAAGATGCGAGCCAGAGAGGTGGGAAGTATTCCAAGGAAACAAGCGTTAGACAATTATGATGCAAAAACCTCCACAACCGAAGCATTTGATCGTAAAAGCTAACGTTGATGAAGAAACAAACGCGTCAAAAAGGCATGCTGTTGAATTTCCTCTCATTTACAGCCCGAAGAGGGCGTCACGATGGCGCGCGAATCGAGCAAATTGTCCAGCAATACTTCTCGGGCGCACTGATTTGCACCAATTATAGTTGCTACATGTCGCGAAGGTGGCGAAAAGCACACCCGCCTATTCCGGCGCACCCGTAGATTTTAGTGTAAAATCTTCAACGATCGCGGGATGGCCTCTCGCGAAGGAAACAAACAAAAAACTAACACATTGCATAATAAGCATAATTAGTTCGCACACAACAGTATCAAATCCGGCGGCATCGGTGCAATTTTGAAACAACGGTTCAAAGATCCGCCCCATATTATTCATTTCTTGATGACCGGTAAGGCCACGTTATACCGTTTTTTTTTGTTTACCACAGCAAGTGAAAAATGGTTAGATGATCCACAGCATATTTCACTTTAGAAGTTTTTTTTTGCAGGTGTGCGTGTTCATTGGAGTGCAGAAACAATGTTTGTTGCGCAGCACAACATTCCTGCCGATGCTATAAAATTAATGCAATTTTTGCACTCGCTCATATTCTAATGCTAACGCACATGACGCAACACGCTTTCCGACCGTAAAATGGGCACCATTTGAGTTGCATTTGTAGGAGATGGGTGTTGATGAAAGGTGGTTTGTATTGCAAACCCCAAGAGTTTTATTTCGAACTTCATACCAACGAACCATTGCCCAGCCATTCGATTCCGACCTACCATCATCCCTTCGGGCGTCCGATGAACTTTACTTCACGCTATAATTGTCGAGTGTGTGAAGATGCTGCTGTGAAGTTTCCTGCTGTGGACCACACTTGGATGTCGTGGTGACGAAATAGTGGACCAAGTAAATCTTGCCCATCGGTGGATGCTTCTGCAAGCTTTAATACTACACTAGTCTACCGCCACTGGTGACTGCGACCTGACTTTTTATCCACACACGATGAAGCCACGGAGAACCAATAGATGCCACTAGTGTTCCAATCTGGCAGGGAGTTTCTCGGTATCTATCCACGTTGTGGCATTCTTTACCATGATGTAATCACCTGAAGTTTCCTAAAACGTGGGAGCGAACCTCACTAGACTACCCGATCATTGGGATGTTCTGCCAAATTTCTCGCCTTCTCGTCGCATAAATTATATGTGAGGATCGTACCCCACAGGGGTGATCATTAGCCTTTTGCAGAAAACGTTGTGCAATGCTTTTTGGTAGCGCGCGCTAGCGTTGGGCAAGACCCTCCAATGCCCGGGTTGTAGCTTGTTCCATGCGGAAACTTTGATGAATCATACCAACAATGGGCGTCGATCGTGCACTGTGCATAATGTGAACGGGTACATACGGGTGTAGTGTGCATACGGTATGCCTATGATGCGCATAAATGATTCATGAGCACAATTTGCGATCAGAAGAAAATTATGGGTAAGCAATAAAACCACCCTAATGGGCTGGAAATCGCTCGTCGGTAAAACTGCCACTGTTTATTCTAGTGACAAATCAAACTTTCTGAGAATTTTAAGTGTGTTTCTTTCTATATTGTATTAGTAATATATGCGGTCTTTATGTGCATGTATCTTAATAAAATATCAAAGTAATTTTGCTGGGAAAACACTAACTGTAGGAAAACTATAAGCTCTGAAAGATCTGAAAATTCATTCCATAACTTCCCCATACCTTTACAATTAATGCATTCGGCCCTTCGCAGTCGTCTGCGTCAGCTCGTTTTTCCTGTCTCACCCATTTATGTTTGAATTCAATTCCCACCTCTTTTCCACATTGATACCGTTCCGTACCACTGTCAGTTAAAACTGCAAACAGGTTATCTGGGGAAGCCATGTAACTGTAACGGTGTGCATGAATCTCTGCTATAACCGGCACAAAATACATGCATGTTCAGCTTGGTTACACACGTACCACTGTACCGGCCGGAGAAAAGGCGTGTTTCGTAATCGATTTCGTAGTGCACAAACATTCCATCTTTGTCTCCATTGCGAAGACGCAGTCTGTAGCGACGATTGTAGCTTTGGCTCAAAAATTCTGAAATCCGTTAAACAAAAAAATATTCTGATAGTTTACAATATAGTAGAAGAGTTATTGGGCGCACTGGAAAGATAAGAAGTCGTTCTTAGTCATATTGTTTCTTGTGGGGTTCTTGTCCTAACGTTTCTTTGCACAAAAAGTGCTCACTAAGATATAAAGAGATAAAAGAATGACACTAACGTCATTCTGAATTGCATTTCAACCTTAAATTACAAATGCAAGAATATGTGCATTATCAGTTTACTCTCTTTTCCCACAAATTACCCAGGTGGTTCATTTCACAGCTCCACAGGACAATTGCCTATTGCTAACCATATCGATTGACCTACTTTGTACTGCTAGGGACTGGTGTCACTATTGTAGCAAAACTCTGGCAATGATTGCAGACCAGAAAGGTTCATCGGTTGGATGTTCGTACCAAAAGGTAAAAGTTCCTTTGTGTCAATTCAAATTTACTCCAGCCGCGTTGTGGCGAGTTGTCGTGGAAATCGATCGCTAGTCACTCGTTACTTAGAAGTGCTAAATGACCGTGGTTAATGTACGGACACAAAGAGATACCACTATTTCCGCTGGGAAAGATCTTTCGCCCTTCATGTTTGTATCCTGCGGGTGATATTTTAGATCTGGCCGAGTATCTTTGCCGGCACGACTTCGAACGTCCACGGAGAATCTCATCGGATTGGATCACTGGCCTAAGCCGTGCCCCCTTTGCCGATAGTGTTGATTCTTTTGGGACCTTAACTGCAAGTGAAACCACGGCGGCGGCTAAGTGGAACGGGGATCATTAATAATCGGGCTTGGTGTGCAGGCTCGTTACACAGGGCGCGGCCCGTGTCGTCCGTTTGAGTAGGTTCCCTTTCCGAAGACAACCTGTGGGTCCCGCTTGGCGTAGGAAGTGGAACGAACGTGCACCGAGCAGTGCAGGAAGAGAAAGAAACCCATTAGGTTCCTCGTATAAGGATGGGCACAAAACGGTGTCAGTGGTGTGTGGACAATGACGGCATCTACCACAAAAAAGCAAGTGTGTCCCCGTAAGCAATGGGACGAAGAGAAAGACATTCGCCGACGCTCGAAAAAAAGTGCACCAATTGATTATTCCCCGCTGGATGCGGTCAGCTTTGTTTGGGTTCGGAATAGCTGCAGGGCCCAACGGCTTGCCGGGGAGGATCAACATTCAGAGCGAAAACAAAACAGATACCGGAGCGATAAGCGACCGAAGGTGGTGAAGAATGCGAACGGGCGAAGGTACTCCAAACGCTGTGACCTCGATATGTGGTGTTATTGTGGAATAGTTTCCAAAGACCCTTTTCGCGTATTCCGATGATTGACCACGATCGAACGTGATCCCCAGTCGCATGCCTTTTTAGAGCGGCAAGCGAAGGGTGAAAGTGTGTGCGCGGTGACCCTACTCAGGGACGTGCCGTTGGGTGATTACGACGTGCGCATCGCTAATCAGTGCAGTCAGCAGTGCATCCAATTCCATTCCATTGTGAACGAATGCCTAAGCGACAAGCAGCCAAATTATTTTCCCTCGCGCTTTGAACGAATCTACCGTTCAACGACATTGTCCTAATGTCGATGGAGACTTTCAGATGGCAACACACTTAGACCCTGGCTTTAACTACTTGTCCATTAGCGAGACCATAAAACCACAAGACGTACACAGCTCGTTTCAGTTGTGTATGATTAGCATTCAATGTGGAATTGCCACGCGAGATGCCCAGTTTACCACTTTGAAGATGATCTCACCCCAGGTGATGTAGCGTCTAGCGTCCGTTTGGAGGGATGCGAAAGTTGATAAAAAATAAAGCCTCAGAGTTAATTCAACGTTACCGTGACATAAGGGAGCTTTTAATATTTACTCCATTCCCTCTCAGCATCCAAGCACCTGACCACATATTTCTCCCAACTGCTGCTCGAAGCTCAGTTACAAAATACAACCGTCAGCTTTCAAAATAATAGCCCTTTTCGGTGGTTTTTTATCTTTGCTTTTGACAGCTGAACCGGATGATGTCCGAATGCTGCAGCGTTACAAATGTTTACAGAAATAACTTCCAATTTGTGACCATGTTTCGATAGCAGCAAGTAAAGCTTGAGGACCGTGTGGCCCCGACCGGGGACAGCTCCAAGTGTAGTACGCTTGGCATACCTTCGAGATCGGAGCAAAAGGCTTACGCAATGTACCGTGCACTCAGCTATGCTGCGACCGGTTTTGTAAAGTTACGGTACACCTTGGTAAATGCGTCTCCGTTGTGTGCACGGCGACGGAAATCGATGCGCATCGAGGTACTTCCTCTGGCTAGTGTCATTCCGCACCGTCAACATTAGCTACAGTCCCGGCAGACGCAGGAAACGCTTAAGATAGACACCGCAGACTATTCGCCACCTTGAGGTAGATATATGACTACTGGTGCGTGAAATGTTGTTTGTCCTCTCTGTGCCAAATCTATCTAGGTAAAATAGTTGGGTTATAGTATTCAAAGCAAATCATTCCTTTACGTACTTATTTTTTATGGAGCGTGCATTGCAATATTGTTGTCCTCTGCTGGCATTTCAAAAATGCTTATCAGAAGTTGTACGACAGTTTTCCACATTTTATTTCCCTCCAGTTAACACTTCACATTGGAAGTTTGCCTCTAAGCTCTCACTGTCACCGCTTGTTATTGTTTAAGCCAGTGCTTCATTGATCTAGTAGTAGTATACCATCCACAATGCCCAAGGTGTTACCTAATAAGAGCCAATTCCACTCTAGACCATGCGTTAAGCGCGTCGCGAATGATGTCTTGAAATAACTCCCAGCTTGTAGCGTAAACCGGTTGAACGAGTAGGATTGTAAAAATACCCCAAAATTCACTGCACTAACACGACCGAAACCGGACCCACACTCACACCGCAAAACGTGCACTCAGTGCCCCACAGGTTGACCAACTTTCATAACGGCATCGGGGCGGCGTCGGACTGCTGTTTTGAACTAAATGCGGCGACGTTCGCCGACTTGGTGCGAGGACGGTGCAAGTTTTCGTCTTCGATTGTCGAATTTTTGAAACATGGCACGGACACGCACGTGGGACCTGAGCAAGTTGGTGAAAGTAAATAATTGTTATTTTGTTTTAATAGATACCTCCAGTCAGGTGCTTTCTTGTTTCTCCGTTTTATCGTACAGTTTCAAGCTACGGATATGTCGAGTACGGTGATAGGATGGATTTTGTTTTCAATTGAGGTACTATTTTATGATCGTATGCCACCATAAACACGATTCCCATACGAAACAGGAACACAGTTTGTGAAGTCGTAAATTGGACGAACATTTCGCACGAAACGTAATAATTACCATCAGCTATTTAGTGACAGTTGGTTCCAGAAAAGTGATGACCCGTTTGATCCAGTACGATCGGCAACAGGTCCACATATGATGTAAGCTAGCCTATGCTTTGAGGATATTGCTGTTTTAGTGGCTCTCCGTCCACAGGCCATTGTCAGTAATCAATCATGCTTTAGTACGGCTCCGAAAGAGGAAACGGAATAAATCCAATGGGGAGCCGTTCATGGCGGCGATGTCATAAACTACTTATAGGCACCACATCAATCGATATTCCAGTCTCAGCTCCAGTTTCGTTGAATGTCAATCGATGTCAGTTGGGCAACGGTTATGCTTACTGAACCGGATTACATTTATGCAACGGTCAACGGGATTAGTTTGGTACAATTAAGCACTGGATTTGGATAGGCAAAGAGCAAGCCAGAGAAAGGAAGAGATCGCAATTCTACATTTGTCTAAAAAATGGGTTGCAACGTAGCGTTGGGTTGTATAAAAATATTTACACTACTCTTTCGAGTTTTGCTCATTCTCCACACGAACGATCACGGTGTGCTGTAAGTTTGGCACCAAAATAATTGGAAAACATTTCGCTTTTGTTTCTTTTTTTTGTTTTTGCTTATTTGTCGGCCTTATCTGCATCGCCGTCAATTTTGGAAACTAGTTCACCAAGTGATGGTTATTTTGGTGTTGTTGCTTTCCAATTTTTCCTTTCTTTGTCGTTCTTTACGCAACTTCCATCAAGCCACTAAGCCATTTACTTTTTACTTCGTTCACTGGTGGCACCGCGCTTCTTGTAGCCAATGATCAATCGGGTGATTATTATGATGGTTTTCGCGCTTTTCTGCCCGAAAGGCAAGTTATAAAGCTTTGTTTTACACTTTTTACTGCCAATCGGTGACGATACGCGTCACACAGCAGTTTATTACGTCTAGAAACGATTGAATCGGGTAAACTTTTTCTTGTACCTTGTGTCCTGTAACCGTAGAGGCCGTGGATTGAGTGCACAAATTGAAGCTATGATTCAACACCACATCGAACCTACGTTTTCCTGTTTGGAGATGTTTTCTGTCCCAATTGGTCAGAGGATGTGTGAAGGAGTTGTGCAATGTTTGCAAAAATAGCTATTTTTACAGACTCTGGATCCTGAGCAGTTGCCCTGCAGGCATCAAAGCATTTTGCCCTCGAGCGGTCATGGAAGCGGGTTTGTAACTGATTAAAATAATGATTGCTTTTTCTAGTGTGTTTCTTTGCTGGAAGAATTACCCTGCTCGTGTGTGGGAAGGTTTTGTTGCAATGTGTTACATGAAAAACACCTTGTGACAGAGCTTTGATGTCGATCCGAGCAAGAACCGTACACAGATGAAAACCTGCTATTATTTGCTGTCAGCCGCACTGCATGTGTGTGTCTATTTATTTCAAAGCTCTTTTGAAGCTTGTCACCAACCTAGGAGGCACAGGGCTGGCGCCAGCTAATGATTATAAAAGCTCGATGTAACTGTCCTCCACTCATTAGGTAGACAGCTTGATGTGGAGCCTGTCATGCATTTTCAACAGGATCTCCAGCATAATGTTAGCTCCCTTGGGAGGTAGTAGAATAAAACGACATAAAGGCACAAAACGGCTGGCCTGGAACACATTATCTTACCGGACCATCGAGTGACAGTGAACGATTGATTTAATCGATAATTATAGACTATCCTCACTGTACGATCCACCGCACGATGCTACAACGTTATGCAATTTCACCATTAATTCTTCCATTTTGCCGCCCAGCAGTACGTACTCGTTGCACCACGTAACGCAACCATACCCCGATCCGCTTCTATGTAACACACACGCTGCATCCGTTGGGATCTTCTCATTCATCCAATATCGTGATACTCTTACGCTCTCCGCGCTGCCTCACTGGATCTTTCGATGTGCACCGATTCAACCCTCACCTGTCCGACAAGCTGCACCGTGCGCCCGCAACTGAGTGGCCAATAAATCCATGATTAATGATCAATAACCGACCCCATACTATGGCACTACCTGTTGGGGGTACGATTGGGCAATGAAATCGAAATCGTATTGCTTCCTTTGCTGTTTTCGGTTGCATTTTAGGAAGGCGGAAATAGAGTATGCGGCTGCGTGTTTTGCACGCTTCTAATTCGGAACGCACATTTTCTGTTTGATTATTTGAAAGAGGCACGCGCGATCAGTAGAAAAAGATTTCTATTTTAAATGTTGCCTTTTTCGTTGTTACGATTTGAAGATGTACTGAAAAACTAATCTGCCGGAGATTACGAAATCAAAATTTCTAATTTAAACTCTCCTTAACACGAAACCACTTATCTAACGCTTTTAACCTTTCTCAACTTTGCTAGCCAAGGTGATCTTTATGGTAGAAAAGGGTTTCCTATTTATATAAAATCTTCATTCCACTGCACCAATAGTTCTTCTTCTTTTCTTTTATACACACATAGTGAATGAAATCGTCCCACAACGTTCACAATCGTTACGATAAAGTTGGACGGTTGTAAAAATAAGTTTGAAAACACCTTTGTCAAAGTAATTTCTCGTGTAACTACCGGGTGTTACGTTTGTTTGTATAACAAACAACCAAAAAAGCACATCGTGCGGATGGATCGAAACAACAATTAAATGTTTTACTCCTGCAAATGTGAGTTATGGATAAGATGGGTATTGGTTTATATTATACTACAGGTCATTTTTTGTAGCTGTCTGCGCAATGTTAGTTATTGCCTATGAAGTTTACGTAATTATCTCGATAAATACTACTTTTAGAGCCGTGAGCTTATAGTGTAATACCGACAGAGTGTGCAGAGTGCGTTAACAATTGAATTTTAAAGCGATGGCGAAAGTGCCTTCGGTTAGTAGCAATTTGTCTACTCATAATTAACATACAAACAAGCGTTTAAACATTTGTCTTACTTCAGAAATCTTGTTGTATGTGCCTGTACATTTTTCCTGAAAAATCTAACTATTGGTCTTAAGATTAAGTCGTAAAGTTAACACTTACGCATACTAACCCTAGATAGCGTTGATCATAATCTTTGCTGACAGCTTCGACCCGCTTTCATTAAGCGATCGTAGGTTTGTTTATCTGCATAAAGAAGAAAGTAGAATCTTTCTTCACTTTGTATGGCACTTTCTACTCTTTCTTCATCTCACCTCCACCAGTAAACGATGATCCAATTGTGTTATGACCCCCAGCTTACTGGCCCCGCATACATACTCACGTGTGCTACAAACAATCACGCAACCCTTACCCTCATGCGAGGGTCATGGAGACGTCCTTCCCGCGAACAATTTATCCACGGTGTGGTGTGAAGGGCACAGAAAGTGAGGTTAGTTTTTGGAGTACGATCGTGTGAGGTGTGATTGTTGCTGATGTTTGCTTTTCAGATCTCATCATCTTGGGCTCGTGTGGAAGATCTTTGAAGGGTTCGTCCCGTGGAGAATCGGGTGGGAGAAGGTAACACCAACATCAGACAACTGGGAGAGCGGTTTTTGCGCAGCAAATAATTAAATTCGTCGGCAGATTTCGAACATCAACTAGCATAGCATAATTATGCCTTTCCGCCAACGTACGCACTGTGAAGGAAGAGTGTTGTTTTGGAGGTTTTCTACCCAACATTGTACCGATAGGCGATTGTTTTATGCATGGGAAAATTTCTCCGATCTGTAGATAAGGTGGTAGTGACCTTTACCTCTCCAATGTTTGCTTGCACCAGGTATGGAAAAGAAGACAACTAAAATTAGCAAGTTTCACTTGTTATCAAGCTACATGCTGCTTTTGTTGCGGAAGGTAGACCGCTTAATGAATGTACAGGAATAATATTTACATAAAAGATTCACGGGACGTGTGTCCGAAGGTAGTTTTATTTCGCATAGAACTTTAATTTCAAATAAAACCATCCGATCAACTTCCCTATTATCGTACATTATCATCGCCAATTGTTAGCCGATCGGGTTTGTTCTCGAGACAAATGCAAACATGTCCTCAAACTCTTCTATAAATAAAGACAACGCTTCCATCCATTAGCAACGTCAATCGGTAGCGTCAACAGAGGACTTGGCGTGGCAATTCCGTTGTTAAAATCTCGCTAAGGTTAAATATTGTTTGCAAAATACATACCACGAGAATTCCACGGGATATGACGTGGTTCTGATGAGATACCATCGCCCCTACACTGGAAGTATTCTGTACGGAAAGTTTTGATTGCTTTATCAGCCATGGAAGCAGGTGGTTTTGTCGCGTAATGTTTGCTAAAATTTCGACAACAATCACCTTGGTTGTCATAGTCCTGCTAGCACAAAGACGCCCGCTCCGCAGGCGATACTAAATCCGGGGTACTTTTTATGCGCAATCTTGTACCGTTCAATACCAATATTTACCAAGCATGTACGGTGAGTCGCATATTTACATTTCGGTTCATTCGGATTTCCTTTCAATTCGCTGAATAATTCACCCAAAATGTACGAAACACTGTTGGGTCGTCTGGAATGTTATCCTCTACCGAGATGACAAGGTTTTGAGATCGTTCAGACTGTTTGTTCGCGAAATATGGCACGTTCATCGATTGTACGAGAATGGTGTGAACGCTTGATTGTCAGACATGTTAAAACATCGTACCAAAGAGGTTACAATGATTGTGGTGCCTTGTAAAGAACGCATTACAGAGAAAAAAGGTTGATGCAGTTCATTATCACGTTACTTTAATGACATGTCAGACGCATGCGACAGTGTTTACTTCCGTCTAAAGGTGGGTTCCGGGACATCTATAGTGCTATTGTGATGTCTCGTTTAATAACTTTCGGGAGCACTCGAACCACTGTTCTGTACTAGCATAATTGTGTATACCAGCAGGATTTAGAAAGCAATAGAGCGAAGCTCGTGTGTCATTTTTCGATCGATTCGACCGTCCGGTTGATCTGATTTATTAGCCCTGTTTATCCAGTCGTTCCCTTGAGGTGAGTGGGAAACAATTTATGCACATTCACGGACCACACGGTCCGGTCCCGTCGGACGTGTGCCAGTGGTGTCCTCTCTTGCAATGGCGCCCATTACCGCGTTGTGTCTAAATTGAGGTTATGACAGGTGGTCGATTAATGAATTGTCTCACGTCGTCCTGTCACGTCGTCGCCGCGTTGTTATTATTCTAGAATAGGTCATCAAGAACCGACACAGACAAACAGCGGTAACGTTTAGGGTTAGCGCAACTACGTGTCCAGCGAGGTAGGAAAGCGGATGGCACAAAACCCAAAAATCCGATAATGCGTTGGCCGCCCGTGAATTCGGGCCACAATCGTGCCGAGAACGTGCAAACGACCATCGGCTTCGTGGAGGTGTGTGTTACAAATAATGTGAAAAATGTCTTCAATCTTAGTCCTAACGAGAAAGCAGAATTGAACTGCCCCGGCGTACAACAAGCAGGTCACAAACGGTACCAGACAGTCGACACCGTCGCCAACCTATCATCTCTTTTCGGTTACACACCTGACCCATGATGGTCCATGTTGCGAACCCGCCGAGTCGAGTCACTGAGCTATCGTCAGCCGGTGATAAATAGCAAGAACGTGTTTGAGCGTACAAACCTGTATGCGTATGCAAATTAGCGGCGATATGTGTAGGGCACAAGACGTGTTTCTCTGCACTGCACCATCCTTTTGCAGTACCTGTGTTCCCTCCCCCACTCAACAAAGAGCCCAATATATTGTGTTGAGCGTACTGTGTACGGTGTATTAATATTTTTTATGCCAGCTATTCAAAAATTAATAGCATTATTGTTCCAGTTTTTTTTTTATTTGGTTAGCGCTCTTCAAAATTAAGCGTTTACTCGCGATGAGTGCGGATACTGTTGTGCTATTTCGGTATGTTAAATGTAAACTCTGAATGGAAATCTTTGATACAAGCATTGTTTATTTGTCGTTTAATTTCTTTTCGAATGGTTTACAAACAAACCCATATTGTTGCTTATAAATAGATCTATAAGGTACAATACAAGTTTCTGTTTCTCCCAAATTTGCCTATAAATGTCTCTATTTTATGACTACGCATCAATGAGTATTAGTAGAATAGAAATCCTCTTATTTTTCTTATTGGGGAAAATCTTCCCTTTTACATAAGTCATTTGGTGATGACTTATTCCAAGCTTGTAAATCTACACATTCCTTTGTCGTCAGGTAACTCCAGCAATTATATACTCCAGCCAGTCTACACTTCCACCTCGCAAAACCCCCAGATTCGCCAGCGAGCTCAGCTTAGCTAATTAGTTATATAGTCACTTTTTGTAGACATTCTTCCTGGGGATATTGTTAATAACCAAGATTTATCCTTGAGACTTTTTTTTATTGATCTTCTGTGTTGGTAATTTGGATGCCGGTAATCCCTCCAGGTCCATAGCGAGCCGTATCGTAACTTAATCAAAGCGAATCATCGACTCGTAGCTTGAAACCGGTTCCCGGTGGTAATTGTGCGCACTCCGGTGAATACAACGTCGAATCTTAACCGTTGCCATCCGGTTTTTTTTTTTTTTTTGTTGGTCAATCGTGTAATCCACTAACTTCCAATTTGTATGTCCGCACCACGAGACCTTTACTTCCCAGATGATTGTCGATCGTGTTGGATTATCTTAAGACAGCACCGGCAACTAATAACAAAAAATCATACAAACACACATGCAAAAATACCTCCGACTCGTGGGTCATATGAATGACGCTGGAGATGATGCGAACATCTGAATAACGCTCCTCCAAAAGCCATATTGACCTTGACGGTGTGATAACTCTGGAGGTATAGGCGCTTACTAGGTGTCGCCACTTTTTGTTCCGTTCGATTCGCGCGAGCTAATTTTTGTAGCACAAGACGTGTTTTTGGCGACGAGCAGGTGGCCTTAATTTATTGCCAGACATAATGCCCGCTATCGTACGAAGGTGAGAAAGGCGGCTAGAACTGATGGAGACAATTAGCGCTCAATTCGCATACATTTGGTAGCGGCACTCGGAGACGAATGAATCTAGATTAAAGGCGCAGCGGCTTCTGCTAATGATCCTTTCTTTATTTGGTTACCAATTGGAAATATCAACAATTCTGGAGTAGTTATT
>AXCM01006451.1:0-15473 GCA_000473375.1 Anopheles culicifacies
AACATGACCGTCGTTCAGCAGGGAAAGATTATGCCCTACAAGGAAGTGACGAAACCGTTCGAGATGTCCGATTTTTACAAATATTCCACCAAATATAGACAAAAGCAACAGCAGCAACAGCAGCAGCAGCTTCAACAGTTGTCACCGTCGGAGCTGGGCAGTCCGGCAGGTGGGAACGATAGTGATCCGGGGTCCGGTGATGGCATACATAAAGGTATCTACCAGCCGCCGAATCGGTCCATCTGTCAACCACTCGTTAACCACTATAACTGAACCCAGTGGTAAGGGAGCGGGAAAATGCAGACAAAGAGAGGAGAGAATGAGAGGCATGCACAATGGCAATTGTAAAGATTTCAATGTTGACCCTGAAAACATATTTTTTTATGATAAGCAAATTCGGTAACTGAGGGTGCTGGCCAAGAATGTGACCAAGACTATTTGTACCTGTTGTTGCGTGCGTGTTCCGGGTCCGTTTTGTGTGCATTTCGGCACCCAAAATAGCAAAAACTAAGTGAAACAAACATTGGGGCTTGTTCCTGATTTGTTTGCTGATTGTGGCCAAACCCAATGTGTGTGTGTGTGAGCAGTTGGATTTTTATGTTCATTCTGTCGTTATCGCAATATCTCTCTGTTTGTTTCGATAACAAGGTTTTCTTTTTTCCATCCCTTGTAGATAGGGTTCGTAGTTGACTTCCGTATCAGACACAATTGGTATGGGTCTGGGTGTGTTTTTTCCCCTGTTCTTCTGTATGCTTTGTGTTCCGGTGTTTGTTGTACATTGTTAACTTACGGAAAAGGGTGCAATTCTTCTCCTCATTTCTTGTAATGCATACAAGTCTATGTAGGACGATGAATAAGAATGATCGGTCTACGGTTCGTTACAAACGATCTGATGAATGATCCGGAATAAGCTGTACATCAAGCACCGTTTCTATCGTCTAACTCATCTATAGGAATTATTTTAAGTGCATATCCAACTACAACTGTTTGGCCACGATTTATACATTACAATAATATTGATTGATCTTGTTAGTTATTATGGTATGATACTGCAGTCGCATCTAAAGGAACTGTAGTAAGCTGACACGAATGAGGGATTAATGTCTGTACACGATCGGATGAGCTTTTAATGGCCACAATGTGGTGTCCGATATACGCATCCATGTTTTGCAAACGAAGAAAATAGGAAGGTTGATTGATTCCTTATCAAGCACGTTAGACGATAAGTGAAACTAGAGATTGTGTATGTAGTACGGGTGAGGAAATTTATCATTGAAACATACCAAAAGGCAAACGACCCCTTTCTTCCTGTTCCCCGCAATACGGATCATGTTTACTACATGTATCATTCCTCTGCAGCTTAGGTAGGGCAAATATTTAAACATTTTCGCTAAAGACTGAAATAGAAGCACAAACCAACTCCCGTTACTGAGAAGCATATGGCTTCCGTTTCCTACACACAAGACTTAGTACCGCATTTCGAGTGTATTCTTTCCTCCAGTTGGTCGGCTAACAGATACAACGATGATAAGTAATGAAATTCAGCAAAAGACTTGCAGCATTTGACAAAGAGAATAGCAAGAGAATAGAGCTAGATATTGATAAATAGAAGCCCAAGCAGCACAAACCTTTTGCCTTAAACAAAGGCTTATAGAGGGATAGGAAGTAGGAGTAGGAGTACTATAAGACTGCTCCGCTGACAATAGGCAATTAGCATCTAGCGAAGTTTGTCCTACTGGGCTACTTAAGGTTATAAAAGAAACAAGCGTGTGGCCTTATGATACAAAGTTATTAATATCCTCAATCGACAGCATCTTTATTGGAGGCAAAGTGAATGAACTCAATTATTTAATCAGGAACGTTGTACTTCATATGCTAGGTACTACTCAGCTACAGCTCTTACTCCTTACTTCTGTTAGGAAATAGTTAATTAGTTTGTAGTTTCGTTTCGTTAACATTTAGCTGCAACACACAATTGACTATTTTGCATACGCTTGTTAAAATCTTCCATAAATTAGTAAAATCCATACGATAAACACCATACTCGTAACGCTCGGAAGGTCATAAGAATCCTCGACACATGCGCTATTATTATTCATCAAATCATAGTACGGTTAGTTACAACCAAGCGAACGCAAGCCACGGCAGGTTTGCTAATATATACGCTGTTATAGTTCAAGTTTGTCTCATAGAATCCGAGCTAAGTCTTAGCTAGTAAGGGAGGTGATAAGAAATGTAAGTACCGCATGCAACATGTATGCGCATAGATCAATATTTGTGAAGCGGGGAGAGTCTGTTTTCTTAAGCACTAAGAATTTATACAGCGTGCAGAGTGCGAAATAAAAGAAAGTTTTGTACATTTTTTCAAAGCGTTCGTTTTTCATGTTTTATAAGAGTATCAGATATCCGAAAAAAATAACGATAATAGAACCATCGAACGAGATGAAAGTACACGTTCAACGTGCAGAATTCGTTGGACTAGAGGAATTCGTTTCCAGAAGACTGCAAGCCGTTATAATCAAACGTTTGGAGTCAACCTCATTAATGTGCATATTTTAGGGAGCAGATAGGAGAATCTTTCAAATAAACATTCGTAGGTTTTCTACGATTTACTTAAATGGCACGTGGAGTGTTGGAATGTACACTACAAAAACGTTCAAAATTCGAAACGGTGAAATATTTCAAGCTCCTCCAATAGGGTAATTTGCACTGAGACGGTAATTTTAGTGTCACTCGTATGATCAACAACACACGCACACTACGATACCAGTTTGACAGTCCGAAGAATAACAAACAGTTTTGCTTGAGATTGGGTTCGATGTGCATCGCTCAAGCTTACTATTATTGTGAAATTAGTGTGTTCAAGTAAAATTAGTATTTATTTGAAAGTCCTCAAGTTGAATCCTACCTTCCCCACGTGTTAAGAACATGAATTTAAAGCAAACAGTACCAGTGCGTGAGCAGGCAAGCATCAACGCCTGCAGCGAACGAGTGTGACGGAGAAAGCGAACGCAGCAAGTGAAAAACAACCTCAGCCAGAGCGCACCGAAACGGTAAATGTCATTCGCTTGTCACTATTCGCGCAGCAACAACCATACGCAGCGAGAGGAACAGTTGTGATAATGTTTTCTTTGCCACAAAACCAGAACAACCTGCGGGGAAAATAGTGCAACGGGCAGTGGTTGTGCAGTGGTGGGCATGTTTTGCAGAAAACGAAAGTAACTCGGTACGTTCCGTGCATGCACATCCAGTGTTGGGTGGAAATCCTGCAACACCAAACAATTCATCTTTCGTTGGGAGAAAAGTGTGTGGCTACGTGAAGCAAAACAATCCAGAGGCAGTCGCAAGCCTGCACACTGCGGTGCTGTGCGTACGGTCATCAATAGATGCAACCTTCAACCGTGTATTTTGTAGTGAAACGAAACGACATGTAATGAGTGGACAAAAAGTGCAACACAGGAGGTGGAAACGAAGGTGCATCGATTAGTTACAGGTGCAAATCTTGCAAACATACCTATGGAAGGGCTACCGAAGGGATAGAAAGTATTCCTGCGCGTGTCCCCTGTGCAGGAACCGTGTGTTTCCTGTGTTGTTGTTTTTACAACCACCATGGATCATGCAGCAGAAGCCCCGGAACCGCGAGTTTCGGAGGCTCTAAACACCACACATACACACACTCACGCATACCCAGAGAATGTTTTCCATCAAGAATTACAAATGTCCCGTTAAAATTGTAGCATTGTTTGTGCCCGTTTGGTGATGTATTTTTGTCCAAATTGATTCTTCTTTTCCATTGCATGCCATTTACCTTTCGATGACGATCGATATAGTTAGCTAGCTACGTTTGTTTTGTTTCTTAGCTAAAGGGAGAGCTGGTGTCTGTAGAGACCAACTGGACCAGCAATTACGTACGTGTTCCGGTAGAAAAGGGCATACGATACTGTGCTGCAGCCAGCACACAATAGGGAAAGGTGCCAAAAATGAAGAAGTCAACGGTGTATCGATTCCTTATTAATAGCTTCACATAAAGTATTGAAGTGTGTCATCCGCATATGATGCTGCAGTGTGTTTTATCGTAAACTGGTGAAAGTCGACAGTAAAACTGCGAGTAAATTGCATGCTCAACAGTAGCAGATAGTTTGTTTTTAGTGGCCACACTTTCAATCCGTTTTCCTTTCGATCTCAGTTGCCAATGAAATGAGAAGCAGCATATGTGTGTATGTGTGTCGTGTGTTTTGATTGCACGTGCTGTAGCGTTGTGTGTTGTCCTTTTTTTTTTAAATTGCTAATTTCCTTTCTCTATTCGGTACACTGTTCCGTGTAGGGTGGTTTCGGTTGTTGCCAAGATGTGCTAATGCAATAATCTCTTTCTAACTGTGAAAACAAAAAAAAAACAATCGAAACGACCAATTTTCTGTGAACAATTTTCGTTACATTTTTCCCATTCATCAATGCGGAAAACAATTGTCCCCAACATGGCCCAAATGACCTTCATGACCGCGGCGCGTTCATTCAATCCGATGATGTCGCAATACACGCGCATTGTCACACATTTGTGTCAAGTTTTCTGACGCCCGCCTACCCCTTTCTGCCCACTCGTTTCTGAGTCATTCCAGCTCCCTTTGAATCGTCTTGTTTTGCGTGAGTCATCTTGTGTATAGAGCGAGAAAAAAAACCCCTCCATCGTGTGTTTGTTAGTGGTCCGCGGGAAGATGTGAGGACACGATAACGTAAACGGTTCGCGTGTAAAATCGCACAAACAGCGACGAGAATGTACAAAACCAGTGCCAGGGTAATCTTATCCAAACAGAGCAAAGTACTGGGCGAGCGCGAAAAAGGGCTAAGCATAGGTCGATTTGTGTGCACAGTTGATTTTAATTATATTGTTCGTTGGTCGTTTAGAAATAGCATAGGACTTTGTTTTAAATTTTTTCCAATAATTAATAGCATTACCAAATCCAGTGAAACTCGATTCCAGATTTAAGTCATGATCTAATTAATTACTGGACTACCGGTTACAAATGGATAGAAATGCGTAACATGAGTAGTTAAGGATTTCCCAACAGTTCCTTTGATAATACTCTGTACACATTCTACTACAACGTGACCGATTGCAGGGGTTTTATTCCAGAATAAGAGACAGAGATTCTAAGGCTACTAACATTTCCTGTTTTTGTTTCTATTTGAACCCTGGGAAGCGTTTAAAAGAATTTTAAAAAAATGCGTAATTGTAGGAATTTTATATTAATAAAATTTAACGGCCTATAAAACCCTGTACTATGTGTCCAACAAATTGCACAAAAAACAAACAAACAAAACAAATGGTTATGCTCAGTAAGGGAAGGAAAATTAATCCTCTTGGAATCCATCCAAGTGTGATCCACTTGGTCGCGTAAAGTTAGTCACGGAATCGTTATCGTCTGATATGTGTCGATGTGTGGGCAACGGGTTCCACTAGAACTAAAGAATAACGGCTGTCTGATTACCGTCAAGGGTATTGGGTGATTTGTATTCCCTTTCCTGGGCGTGTTTTTCTTTACATATTGGCTGCCTTTTGTTGACTCATTCATCAAATGCTTTGTTTAACTTATTTTATTATTTTAGATTGTTATTTAATACTCTTCAGAGCTGCTTAATATGCTGTGTCGTTCATTGCAAAGTATATACATTTATGTGTGCTGAATGTCATTACTGGGGTCAGCAATAGTGTGAATTCCGCGATGAAACTCGGTCAGATATTCAGAATTCATTCTTCATTGTAGCAATGAGGAGCAACAACACCGAAAGGCATCGGAAACAAATGTAAAACGACGTATGTTAAACCTAACATTCCCAGCAAATATCGAAGGAAGCGAATGATCATCGGTATCGATCGCTAATACTCATCTGTGATACCACAGCCCGTATTTTCTCGGCACGCAAAAAAAGGTAGTGAAGCGAAATGTCGTCCGGTGGGAACATATATGCCATCAGTACGGAACGGTTCCGTGCGAAGGTGGTAAACGTACCGCTTGGTGGCATTAATGCGGGTGGCGGTGGGAGTGGAAGTAGCAGTAGCAGTCTTATGTCGGGAAGTGATGCGGTCGCTACCGGTTCGCCCATTACAGCAGCGCCTACGGATTCGCTAGCGATTGATGATCGGATCGACATCGAGCCCGGTATGACACTGCAGATCGTCGAACAGCCGTCGAGCAAGATCGCGCTGATAAAGATAAAAGATTTTTATGGCACGACAACGGCGGCGAACAGCCGCGTTGGTGGAACACCAAGTACAGCGAACAGTGTGCAGACGAATCCGTACGAGAATAGAATATTTCAATGCCAATCGGCAAACCTGCAGCGAATCCCTTCCGATATATGGCCGTACATCATAGCGATACTGGATCCACAGGAACGGTGCGAGTTCGCGAAGCGGCCGAAACTGTTTGGTTCGGTGAAACAGCTCCGCACCGGGGACATTGTGATGGTTTCGTGGCTGGCCAAAAATCGGCACGTAACTTACGATTGCATTATACGTTACGTGGGACCGGTGCCGAAAATCGGACCCGGTTACTACTTTGGACTCGAGCTACTGGTAAAGCGTTTCTCCTACCATTCATGTTTACGTTTTTTATTGTTTATTGATATACACTTTACACGCACACACACACAAACACATTTGCTACTAATCTCCCTTTTACACCCACCATACGGTATCGCTCGCATTTTCACCCCACTTACTCACATCACATATCACACTCACACAAACACACTCACGCACACTATCATGTTTTTTATATTGCACCGCAAAATTTGAAGGATATATCCCGTTGCAAACATACTCCAAAAATACTACATGGCAAAATTGTGTTAGGAACCGTCACTGCAGCAAGTGCAAAGGGAAAGGAAAATGTAAAAATTTAATACTTCCTCTTTAAACCAATCCACATCCCACAACTATTTACCATCGGCATACACAGGTAACACAGACATCTGAGTTTAGAGCGTGAAATTAGCGAACCTTTCTCCTCCCGGATTTGTAGTTTAATATTTCATTTTAACCTTTATGCTTTTATCTATGATGCTTTTGCTCTTTGCTACAAGGGTTTACATGTCGCAACAACATTAAAACGTTTAAATTAAATTAAAATTATGAAAGTTATGGCCCTGATACACTAGCAATTGATTCCGACCTGAAAACCCCTGTAGTGTGGTGTTTACTAAATTTAATATTCTTTCTTGTACATAGCATTAGCACCGTTGTATTAGTTTGTTAATAATATTCTAATACTTCTTTAGACAACATTAATTGGCTTGAATTGGCATGGAATTGGCTTGATTTGATATTGGAACTGTTGGTTTTGCTAAAGTGTGAACATGGAAATTTTTAACATAAAATTATTGTGTGTATATAATTCGTACATCGACAATAACTTTTAGCATAAATCGATAATGCTGTAAATTACATTGTGGCTTTTTTTCTCACAGAATTTAGAAAATGGTGAATCACCCCAAAAGGATGACATCGATTTCGTGTCCGACTACATGAACTGCGAGCCTCGGTTGGCATTGATTGTAGCAGCGAATTGGATCAAATTTCCCGAACACGAAGCATCTGGCAAGCAGCATCATAAGCGTAACCTATTGGACAGTTTGGTGTGCGGTGCACGGGATCTTAACAATCGCTTATCGCGTAGAACCGGCAACAAACATTCGGCTGACGACACGTCGAGTAAGGGAAGCGCCGGGCGCAGTGGGAAGATTATTAATGGTGAATACCCACCGTACGCCCGATCGTACACACCCGATCTAACGAGTAGCAGCAGTGCGAGTGGATCGAACCGAAAGTCGACCGACATCGGTACACTGTACGATAGTTTCAGCTGTCTGCAGATGGACCCGGCTGGAACGAAGGCAATGCACCATAAGAAAATAGCCGCATCCATTTCCAGCCCGAATCTGTCGAAGCAGGATAGCAGCAGTAGTACGGGAAGCTCTGGACGGTACGTAAACAGCCATCCGATGGATAGCTACGGGGATGAGTATCACCGATTTGTCGAGCACGGCCAGCAGCATCAGCACCACCATCATCATCACCTCGCGGACGAAGCGTATCGTAGCTCGGGTCGCAGTTCGCAAAATAGCTCGAACAGCAGCACACTGAAGCACTCCAAGGCACGGTCGGGAAAGGTGGCCCGTTCGTCCGGATCGAACTCATCAGTCAACAGTGCCGGTGGAGGATATCATTCCGTTAGCAAGCAGAGCACCATCCTGAGCTTACCCGATCGTGATGTGGTGGTGATTGATTCGAACGAGATCGATGAAGCGATCAAGAGCGCGAGCGATGTGATCGTGGTCGATCCACCGCCCGTACTCAGTCCCACCGAAAATAGGGAGGTGGAGCTTAAGGATCTGTTGGGCAGTAGCAGCTGGCCACCGGAAGCTGGTGAACTGGCAGCCATACTGTCAGGAAGCAACAGTGATAAGAAAACGCAAACTCCACCCTCGACATCGTTGGCGTCGGGGTTAGGTTACGGAAACGGTTTAACAACGGGGACAGGATATAACACCAGTGGCAGTACCAGTAGCAATAGTACAGCCAACAGTAACCAAAGCTATCATAGTCACAATGGGACAGCAACGGCCGGACGTTACGAACGAAATAAATCCCTTAATCCGCTTGCACACATCGGCAGTCCAAAACCGGTGGAATCGCTTTCGTCTGGCTCGCGAAAGGTTCGGACCAGCGATACTAAACCAGCGACGGTGGATGTAGCGACAATGACGAGTAAGTATTGTTGCATATTTAAGAAATAATACGAAACTATTTCATTATTTGAATACCTGTTGGAATAGACATTTTCGGTTACGCTTAGTTATTTGGTAGACCTCACAAATGTTTCATTAATTTTGGTTAAGATATCTGAGTCTTTTTCGGGACCACCAACTCCAACAGAACGGCAAAAAAGTACTCGAATTTTTAAATCTGTACATCACTACATGGTCGGCGGGCGAATTTCTCGTTCATCCTGTCTAGGCGAATTACTCACGAACGCGGTTGCACTTACGTTCGTTACCGGTGTCGGGCGAAAATTCATCCTACCACCACACGACGCGAGAGCAATCGGTAAACAGAACGCACTGCCATGGTAGAATATCGCCGGCACGATGTCTTCTTAAAAATAGAACTCATCATCATACCGCGTTGTTGCTGCTGGTGCTGGTGCTGTTGCTGCCATTTCCTTGGTTGTCTTGTCGATTCGTTGCGTTGTTCCACTTATAATTTCGGTAATCGCAACCGCGCCATCCGTCTGGCGCAGTTCGGCTAAAGATTCGCTTTAGATACCACCAGCGTTTATCCTCGGGCGAGGTTTGATCAAGTGCAGGCATATAATATATCTCCGTCGGAGTCATACGGTGTTGTTTCCCCGTTCTACGCTCACGGAATCCCCGGAAGACGTTGCAATCATGCGACCAGTTGCAGGTTCACGTGCTCTTTACAGTGTTTAATGCGTTCTCCATGTTATGTTTCGTTCGGTATCGCTGATCGATTGTACTTATTTTAATACGTGAATGTGTTAATGTGGCTAAATCTGGCGTGGCGTGAAAAAAAAAACCGTTCCTCTCAATGTTTGAAGTTAGCGGCAATTCTTAGTGTCGTGTGATAAACTGTTGTCTAACATAGGACCTTAACTGTAGACAAAGAGGCGAGACATTTTTATTGGAATCCATTGTTTGTGGCTAGTTCGACAACATGCATTCGCGTTGAATCGTTCCGCGACGAGTGATCCTTCACTCTAAAATAGCTCCGCAAAAAGACGCTCATCTTTGCCAAGGCACATAAGCTCGAGCTCGGGCGGCGTGAATGGGATGTGAAAGGTAACGATCACTTGATCGCTGCCTTTGTTGTGTCATACGGCACCGTTTTGTTTTTTTTTTTTTGTACATACCAATTGAAAGTAATCGAAAGTGGTGGAAAGTAAATTTTGTGTAGTAATCAGAACGGACCTTCAGTACTAGCAAAACGCGGTAATCATGTTACCAGACACATACGATAAGGATTCGTTCGATGGCATTCCACTGACCGTGTTGGAACATTTCGATTGGGAAGATGAACCAGACACGGAACGACGATTGGAAAGCGACGCGGAGGAAGGTTTGTGGTGTACATATCTTGTGTTTCCTGCAAGTGTGCGGTGTGCTAAACGGGGGTTTACAAGTCAGAATTAATTGATTTCATTTTGTGCGCTAGTAGAATAGCAAATTGTGTTTCGGAGGCCTTAATTGAACACCTTTTTGATGTTCAATTTCCTTTAAGATATCCTACAAAGTTCAAGGCTCGTGTGTGTTTGCAATTGCGCGATCAAGAACGAAACGATTCTGACGCTCTAGTTGAAATAGATGTATCATATTGCTTCATTCAAAACTCCTCAGAACAATGTAATTCTGACCTGTAAATCTGGCCAATCTTTTTAGCTTTGTACGCTGACCTAAAGAATAAAATCTCTACTAATGGAACGTACTGAACTGTCATTTGCTAACCTTTTGTTTATGTAATCCGTCACTAACATGCACTAATCAACATAGTAGGCGTTTCCGATTACCAATCGTAATTGAAGACGCTATTGAGTGCTTTCAAATTTGAAGTTTACCAACGTTTCGATGAGTGCGCAAAAGATAATCATCAGTCCTAGACGCGCAAGTCCACTCAAGTTGATAGTGTTCTTCCTTTGGTCGCTGCTTTGCAAACTGTTGTATACCGTAACTGACATAATATTTCTTCACACAGAACTGAACGATGGAGCTACTGGCGGAGGTTACATCACATCGAACGGAATTGGACCGACGGTAGTGTCAAATGGCAATGACAGCAATCCAACGATCACCGCCAACGGTCTGCTTCCCCGTATCGGTTCCATATCGCCAGAGTCGGACAATGGTGGACCACCGGCCGCATCACCACTGCAGGAGCTTCCGAACGATCCATCGCTCGGTGTCGGTTCGATGGTGGAGGTAACGCTGGATGCGTTCGAAACATCCGGTTCAACACCAGCAACGACGGATCCGCTACTGTACGGTGTTATACGCTGGATTGGGCCACTGCCAACAGCGGGCAGTGGCAGTAACCATCGTAAGGTGATGGTTGGTGTCGAGCTGGAAGATGAACCAATCGATCCGACGCTCGAAACCACCAACGGCACGCACAACGGTGTGAGGTAATTTGTGATGCAAATTGTGCACCGCACTGCGGACAACTTCAATTCCGCAAGCTTGCATAAGGAATTGTAACGTAAACGTTTCTCTCCCGTTGGCAGGCTATTCAAATGTCCTGCAAATCGTGCAATATTTGTGCATACGAGTCAGTGTAGCCGAGACCGGCGGTTCCAGGACATACCGCCAATGTCACCGTGCACCTCACGAACAGCTCAGGCATCGTCCACGGGCAGCAAAACCGATACTACCATGTTTGGAAAGGTCGATTGCCCGGTGGTGAAGGGAAGGATGCCACCATTGAGTAAGTGTGTTGACATCCGTTTAGCATCCCAATAATAGTGGGTCACCTTAATTTGTCCCCGTTTTTGTTTGTGTTTGGTGTAACAGAAATTCTAAAACTGGAGGAACTGGAAGAAATTTGTGGCAAGTTCAAGGGCATACAGGGACATCACAATTCCTGCTACCTAGATGCGACCCTCTTTGCCATGTTCACCTTCACCAGTGTATTCGATTCGTTGCTGTTTCGACCTAAGGAACCAGAGGTGCGTATGTTTTCGGCTCGTGCTGCCTACCCATGGTTCTAACAGAACTTTATTTTTTATCCAGGACAATCCTCAATATGAGGAGGTACAACGAGTTCTGTTGGAAGAGATCGTTAACCCACTACGAAAGAATCACTTTGTGCGGGCGGATCGAGTACTTAAGCTGCGCCAGCTACTCGATCGGTTAAGCTCCGTAACGGGGCTGATGAGTGAAGAGAAAGATCCGGAAGAGTTTTTGAACAGTTTGCTTGCGCAGATCCTTCGAGCTGATCCCTTTTTGAAGGTGAGTATAAGTCATTGGAACAGAAATGGTAAAGGTAACGGCTAATCTTCTAATGTATGTGTGTCCTCTTATAGCTAAGCTCCGGACTAGACACGTTCTACTATCAGTTGTTTGTGGAAAAGGACGAACGTTTGAACTTACCCTCGGTACAGCAACTGTTCGAGCAGAGTTTTTTGGCGTCCAACATAAAGCTGAAGGAAGTGCCGTCCTGTTTGATCATCCAGATGCCCCGATTTGGCAAAAACTTCAAGATGTATCCACGCATCCTTCCGTCCCAGGTGCTGGACGTTACAGACATCATTGAGGATTGTAAGTTATCTACTGCTGGTGGACCGTGTAACAATTAGTAACACTATTATGTTTTGCACTACAGCTCCACGTCAGTGTTGGGTGTGCGGAAAGCTAGCGGAGTACGAATGTCGCGAGTGTTTTGGCAAAATGCAATGCGAAGGTTTGGAGGGTACGGCAATCTGTAAGAGCTGTATCGATAGTGTTCATCACCACAGCAAGCGGTTGAACCATAAACCGGTGCCATTGTCCGTGCCGCAAGATTTCATCCCGATGGCTCCACATTGCGAAGTGCCTCGACTGTATATGGAGCTCTTCGCGGTCGTATGCATCGAAACGTCCCATTACGTAGCGTTCGTGAAGGCTGCCTCCGGTCAGGATGCTCCCTGGTGTTTCTTCGATTCCATGGCTGATCGTAATGGTAATATGATGGTGATTGATTCCTCCTCCGTACGACTTGCTCTATGTTTTCCCCCCTTTTCTCTTCCACCCAAACAGGCGAACAAAATGGCTATAATATTCCAAAAATGGTTCCGGTACCGGATCTACCCCGTTGGCTGACAGAGGAAGGTTCGCGGGCGTTAAACGAGGAGGCAGTCAACGATAAAATGTTACCTGAACATGCCAAGCGATTATTGTGTGATGCGTACATGTGCATGTATCAAAGCACGGACGTCATGATGTACCGATAAATTGGAACGAATGCTAGGGTCTATTTCTGTGTCAAGGGTCGGAACCCTTTTATAACAAACAAAAATTCAAAACGTTGTTTCAATCCCCCATAAAAAGGGTTTACTTAATGTCCGGTTGGGATTTTGCATAACATTCAAACTTACTGAGATGTTTGTGCAAGTTTGTGCATTAACGTACGAGACAGTCACTGTGACAGAACTTTGGACCAAAACAGCTTTGGAATGGAAATGTAAGGTAAAGGAGGAAAACGAGAAGAGTGAACAGCTATCGCCAAGAGACTCGTTGTTGTTGAACGCTTTCTGGCAAACACACATACACCACAAAACGTTACATATTTCCATCGACATACACCCTAATGTACTACTTTTTCTGCTACGTTACGTTGAAGGAAGGAAGAGCCGATGCTTTAGAGGTAAGCCGATATATGGTCTGGTTAAAAGTTCTTTAATATTTAGAAAATTGGACTTAAATTGGAAAATTGGATTTAAATATAGGTCTGGTTAAAAGTTCTTTAATATTTAGAAAATTGAACAAAGTGCGTAAAACTTGACGCAAACCGCAGAGATGAACACTAAAAAAAAAATACCCCAATTAGATGCAAACAAAGCAAGAATCTAAAGAGAATATACTTATACATCTATACATATATAAACGAAAGAAATGAAATAATATATGTATACTATATTATATATATATTTATACATTATACAAGTAGGAAAGCATACAAACAATTGGCAATCGAACGTGTTATGAACGGCTTCAAAGAAACTGTACTTTAGAAGTATATCGAAAGAACTAGACAAAATGGGAGCTATCTCTACTATGCAGAAAAGAAAAGTGGCCGGGATATAGTTTAGTTTTGCGAATGCGCGAATAATTTAATCAATAAAAGAACGTTGACAACCAGAGCTAAACGTAAAGGCGACAGAGAGCAAACACATACCTAGGACGAGCGAAAACTCGTCTACATCTAAACAAATAAGGAGTCTGTGAAAATATTTGCAATAATAGAGATTTAATAGACATTGGAGAAACGAGATACAAATCGTATGAGCAACTAACGTATTAAGTTCCGAGGTTACCTGTTTTCCTATGGTGTTTGAAGCGTCGATACTGACTTTACCGGAGTGATGGATTCGAAAGAGAAAGAAAGAAATATGATGGAATTTAAGAAGAGCATTCCCGCCAAGAATGCTTTTTACTCGCAGTCGCAAGACGCAGCTTAGTATCTGTGGATCGGAAATTGGATAGGGATAAGTCATCAACATCATGCTTATCCCAACACAATGAATTCGGACGAACAACAGTTTAGTGGTAGGGATTAGTATTTTGAAATTGACAGCTGGACTGTCAACGGACAGAAGGTATCTTCGGGGATTACATTGTACATCCGCGATGAATGACGGGCACTTAAGTCCCAGGCACGTCAGGTTATCTGTCTGTATGTTTTGAGGTTTAGTATTTCAAACATTGTATGACGAATGTCACTAGGAGCTGTAGGAGCCTTATCCATGTCGGAAAACTTACAACATTTGCAAACAGTTGTCGGAGATAGTTCGCCGAAATTTGTAGATGTGAAATCATCTGAAGCAGATGAGTTGAACGTACGGAACAAAGGCGTCGATCTACGCTTACCGGTAATGTTATAAAATCTTGGAGAAGCTATAAGCAAACTAAAGAAAAGCATGATCATAGGGATTAAATAGACATGAAGTTGGTGGAGTTGTTTAACGCGAGCTGCTGAAGCTTGAAGAGTAGAGTTCTGTAGAAGATAATACAATAGAAACAATTGGTTAAAGTTTCCGGTTTCGTTCTATGCGACCAGGTTTGACTAGGATTTCAAACTAGCCTAGCATCTGATTACCTCATGGTAATTTACGTTTTCGTTGTTTTGTTTTTCGTGACTATGTTGATTGGCTATAAACCGGTCAAATATAAAAGAGCACAATTACAAGTACATCGAACTATTGAATAGATAATTGAACATCCCGCAAGTACATCCTGAACAATATTCTGAACTTTCTTTAAAATCTTTATAAACAAACTCCAACAAATATACATAGAAGACCGAAATTGTAGTTACTTGGGAAGGTTTTCAGCGTAAAAAAAACGTTAAGCCGTTCGTACGTATTGATTGTGTCTGTGCGTTACTAAGCTAGTTGTATTGCGTCACGATGGCAACACAGTAGTGTCGAATTTTCTTGCAACGAATGCAAAAGCAACCGATTGCACTCGACGAAAAGGGCAAGCTTTGAATGTATTTTTGACCGAATTTCACGCAGCTAGGAACAATTAGATGTGAGTAAAAACCACGCTGGAACAGTTGCGTTTGGAGGTATTTTTAAACGTGCCGTTGCGTGATTACCGTAAAGCAAGTTTGTAGTTCAATGTTTGTGTTTCATGTTGAAATGAAAACACACCTCGGATACCTGACTAGTAGCAAGTTGTGCGTTGCAGATTGACAGACAAAAGAA
>AXCM01006452.1:0-15412 GCA_000473375.1 Anopheles culicifacies
ACGACTCGAAGCAAATGGGGCCAGACAGGCACAATACTGACGGGAGTTGAACACTTCATGGCAGATGCGTGTGTATGCCAGTGGCTCGATTTAACGCAAAACACCCAACCCTCTGCGAGCTGGTATGTGCGTTGGCAACTAGGTTAATGAAGGTTGTTGTGCTTTTTTTTTTGCTTCTTCTCCACGTCCGACGGTAAACAGATGCATTTGGTGACACCTTCTGCGACAGATACACCGATCATCAATGTTTCTTAAGTGATGCTCATGATAAAACTGGTTAAGAAGTTGAATTTTGAAGTGTCACTGTCACTAGGCGAAATGTTTTTCCTTCTATCATCTCGTTTTACAACACTGTCACTTTAGATTGGTTTTTTGTACCACAAACAGTTATCTGTTTGAGCTTTTTATCACTCGCACTATATCATTTTTGATCATTCGTAACATGAATTGCTAGAACGTTTTTTTCTGTGCAGTTCACTTTCGTTAAAAATGGGAATTGATAACATTTGTATCACTATTTCACTGTTTCACAAAATGCTCACAGAACAAAAGACTCAAAGCAACGAACCTTTCTATTGCATACGATCATTGTACGATCATCACACCGTACCATCAACAAAACACGCACCGCATCGAGCAGAAACAACACGGTCAGCCAAAACGAACGTACCACGTACTAAGCGAACCGACACTGCGAGAAAAAAAAACAAACAAACAACCAACGCGCGTGTAGGATGCGGACGGTACAGATATCGAGAAATGACTGAAAACGAACGCTGAAGCTAAGCAGGAAACGAGCAGCACCAAAGGTTTGAGCAAACTCAAGCACCCGTGAGCACGGGCTGAAACCTGCTTCGGCTCTTTGCGGTCGTTTACGTGTGCGTAGGAGCAGAAAATGGAGGACAGTGGAATAGGGACCGCCGTATGCCGTACGGTATGACGCACGGTAGAGCAACCGAGAACGCTCGAAACACGCGGCACTGGCGTAAAAGAGCACACGGTAGGTGACCACGTGGCCATAAAGCGTGCACGGGAGCGCTTGTGATTGGAGCATGCGGCATCGGCCTGCAACCCCTTAGCTGGTTGGGGGTTGGTTTTTTTACGGGGTGCGGGTGTGCGGGGTTTTGTAGATTATTTTCCCCCCTCGAGCACAAATGAGCGCTCGGTTGGGGTGTGTGAAAGAGATCAGACGCTAGTGCAAACGAACGCAAAAGACGGTAAAGGTGCAGTTTGTCTTTACCGTGCGCATGAGAGTTTACCGACGGCCAAAAGGCAGACACAACTGTTTGCGTAACTTGAAGAAGAATTTTTGAAACAATTTACAAAAAAGGTTGTTCTCTCGCTGGAACTATCACAAGAGTTTTGTAGGAAATAGTTGCTATGTCGAAAAATTAAGATGGTAGGAAAATTCGAATAAAATAAAAAAGAAATAGAATATATGTTTCAGATAAAAATATGCTAAAGCTAAGTTCAATTGTTTCTCCAGCTGAAGAAACGCTACAAAGCTTAACCTCGCAACCATATGTGCTGCATTTTTTCAAGCTCAAAGTCAACTCATCCCCAAAGGTTGATCTGCTATACAGTGCATCGTATTGTTTTGTACAGCGTTTCTCTCATTACTCATCGGGATGATACCTCTTCACATGCAGATGAGGCTTAGCGTACGATACACCCCTTACAGCTCCCATACAAACGCCTGCAAATGAGCTTCAAAAGACCACCCTTCTTTCCCTCCCTCTCCTCCTTTTTTCACATCATCCTATAATGAAAGAAACCTGCCATCGATTAATATACAACGCTCGCTCATTTATTGCTACTTACACTTATATTATGAATTATTATGCTTCATTCTTTCCGTTTCCGTGGAGCGCGACACGGTTGCTTTCGTTTTATTTGCCATCGTTCGAATTTCCTGCCCCATACACACACACGTATATGTACATAGTGCGGGCTCTGCTCGTCTTACGCCTACGCATCCCTGCCGTCTACCACGTCCGGGCACCGGGAAGACGAAACGTCGAAAAAACAGAAGCACAGTCCGCGCTCGCTCGCATCCTCGACCTCGACCATGACTGAGCGTCGCGTCGTTGTTGTCTCAGTCGCCTTTCACATCTGCCAGCTGGATCGCTCGACTGTTGAGGCAACGACACGGGGGAGCTAACATGTGGGGACGGTTGCGCCCTATCAACACTATCATCTTTGAGCAGAAAATCACACCGCCATGAAAATGGGCTGGTACGAACGAGCTAAACTGATCTTCCTGCCGGGATCGACGCCGATGAGGATGAAAGGTTTGCATTAAAAGTGACCAGCAAGAGGGCTGTTTTGCATGAGTGTTGCAAATATGAAATGCAATTAAATAAAAGTATATTGTCCCATGCACACCACAAAATAACTTTTCAATTGAGTAAATATTTTCTTTTACTAAATTCTGTATATAAAGTGATATAATTTTTGAGAGTAGTTATTATCTTTTGATTCAAAAAACCTCCAGTTACTTCTCAAGCACACCATCATCACACTTAATGGATCACTTAAAAAAAAGCTCCCTCCTGTACGATTTGCTCGTTGTGGCCGATTCGATGAAGGCACCGATATGCAAGCCTTGTAAAGCATCTGCCCTGTCCCCGGACTGGTTGCGTTCTTTCCTATTCCTTCAAGATGATCCTCGTACAATAAAAACTTAACCCACCTACACGCACAAACCCACTGAGTGTGTGTGTGTGTGTATACGTACGATCTTGTCGGACCATTCGACATTTCGCTCCAAAAGGTGGAGTTGGCATCGAAAGGCTTGGTTTTCTGTTCGGACGCTTTAAGGGGCAGATTTCATCTAAATGGTAGCTGACTCCAGTTCGTTCCATTTCGGTGGTTAAGCGTTTGAAAGTGGTGAAAACGTAGCAGAAGAAATAAAACAACAACCAAACAGCTTTACACACCACGATAATCTTGCTGCAGCAGAAGCTAATGGGGAGGGTTTTAGAATGGGACAAACAGCTAATAAACGATAGCCGAAGGTGTTTAGGATAAATGCTGACGAAAAAAGTGACGCTTTTACCCCGGTACGTACAAGCAGACACATCTCGATGTTACCCGACTAAACAAACATTCCTCCCGAAAGGTGATCCACGTTTGTTTTGTTTGGTGGAGAATGATTGATTTTTTTTTTGTCACTTTTCCATCCAAATGCGGGTCAGCTTCTGAAAGAGCACCATCCGTATCGGTCATTTGAGGAAGGTAATTTGTAATAATTTTGTTCGCTCGTTCACTGTTTGTTCTAGCACACACTTTACTTCAAAGTGTTAAGTCGGCAGGTTTCAAATTTGTGGTCAATTAGGAATGCCTAGAGCGTTGGTGGTGGTGCTGGTATGAGAAGCAGCCATGACGAACTGAAACGAATGGGATACCATATTGCCCGATTGTATGGTGGAACGAAATAAAGAACAAAGCACGTGATATATTTATTCCAATAAAGGTGATTTACACCGAATTCTAAAAAGATATAATTTATTTTCTTTATTACTATAGAATTTTCCAATGTTCAATAAAACACTTGAACCCGTGTACATCCCCAAGGAGTGAATTGAGCCATTCACACTGCATAAACTCCTAGAGCGAACTATTAATTGTACCACCCATCTGAAAGCCATTTAATCCCTCTCGTAATCGTCCAAGAAGCGCAATATCTGTCCACGGCTCTGATTCTATTTTATATCGCCGTAAAATTGTCTCCTCTGGTGGATTTTATTTCCCGTATGAAAAACTCAATCCATTCCGAAGGCGACAATTTTGTGCGATCAGCCCATGAAGTGATCGGCAACATCGGCAAGATGTGTTGCTGTATTGCAATGATTATTTGTTGTGCTGTTTCTCGCAACACATCATCCGGCACCAGATTGTACTAAACTGCAACGGCAATTAAATTCATTAACCGAATAATTATTGCTCATTATACGCAAGGCGTATGCGTGGAATGCACTCTGCTGACGCAGTACGAACTACGGAGGATTATTCTGGCGGTCGACATCCGGATCGAAGTGTTTTTCTCGCTCACTTTAACATATACGTGTCGTTAATCATGATCATAGGTTTCAGCGGTTCTCATTATCGGTCTAAGGAGGAGCCTAAGATAATCCTTCATTCCTTTGGAGGTTGAACCTTGGAGGTTCGTTTTAATTGCTTTTGCGTTTGCGTTCCGGCCGATTGAAGGTAATCTACGCGGTGCTGGAATGTAATCCTTTCCTTGCAAAACACACCAAACTGAAGGGACTTTGTATGGCGACAGGAGATAACATCTGGTTGCAATTTCCTGTCCAAACCAGATAACTAATATTTTAAGGAACATTTTCATTATACAAGGTTTGCATTTTTCTATAAAACCCCAACAAAACTCTCCAACGTGTGAAAATACCATCCGTTAGGTGAGTATGTAATTATACCGTACATATTTGATACAGTCGTTTAAAAGAAAAGTTACTTTTCAAACAAATATTGATCCAGTGGAGACAGCTTTTACACTGCCAACTGTTGTGTTTCGCGTCGTCCTGATGAACACGTCGCCATAATTGACCCTGACACCCTACCCGCACGAGTAAACGTTTCGCACTCTTTCATTAGCCGTATCGTGCTAACAATTATTAGGTGTGCTGTAACGTGCAACATGAAAGCCAAAGGGAACAGGATACGGGAATTTCTGTTCCAAGTGTTGCAAACCACAAGTGGCGTATGATGGCGTTCTACCACAAGGAAGGAAGTTTTATCTACGCTACGGGGTAAAAGTGTTTCCGGTTGTTCTCATTGCTAGAAGGAAACGCAACAGACATGGTGGAACTAGACTCCGGAAGTGGCTTAACAGATGTTGAACTTAATAATTATGCTCTAGGTGAAGTAAAGAATTTTCAAGCGACTTTTACTAACAATTAATGCAATAAAAATTGGTATGCTGAAACAAATTCAAATAATTTGGATATTATTTGGATATATGACGAAAAAGAATTGGTTTTGTTGGCTCACTCATTAGCTGCATATTAAGAAGAGGCGTCGAACATAATGGCCAAACGGAGTCATTTTGTATTGATAAGCTACGCTTGTTCTTGGCAAAGTTTTCCCCCGCCGTCTATCACAACCAAACATGGCCAATTACTGATAATTAATTGAACCATCCGCCACCACCAGAACCGTTTGAGGGGGACAATTTTTCTAACCGCATCTTTGCAGAGAGCGGACGCAACAATGGTGATTATTTTCACGCACCGTTCCATGCAAACGAGACACCTCAGAACATTTCACCCATGTCCTTGACGGTCCTGGACCGTTGAAGCCGCTGTCTCATTTGCATAATTCATCGATCGAAATCATCATCAGCCACACCTTCACACAATCGGCGCGGAGGAACGGCTCAATAATCGTGCGGCCAACGGTGGAACGTCGACGCTTAGGTTTCGAAGTGCATTTCCACTGTGGCGGCTTTTATCTTGCGTGAATGGATATTGTTATTACGCTAATTAATTTTGCCATGTGGTGACACCGTCTGTCGCCTTCCGAGTGTAGCACTTTTCATAATGCCGATTGAAATAGCTTTGTGAAGTGTCTTAAAGAATAAGGATATTCCTGGCGGACAGTGGATGGTGGAGTAATGCATTGCTCGTATATTAAATGAATTCTCTGTTGAAAGCATACAACCAAATACTGTAACATAAATCTTCCAAAGAGTATACGCAAAACGTGTCCTTAAGCTCTATATTATTCAAATGATCAACTCTAAATTATCGAACGATAGCATAATTTCTTTCAAGTAAACCATAGAGCATAGAACAAAGTTTTGAAATAAAACTCACAAGCAATACAGCTTCTTAGTCTTACAGCAATTATATCTTAGTGAAGCAATTAAGTGACAAAAGATGTGATGAAAAATTACACAACCAATATGTACAGCTTATTTCCCAGCTAACAAGCACGAATTGCACAGAAATAAAAGACAAATTTCACATCCCCCACATCCGTGCCTCCGGAGCGAACCTCACTAGGCAATCGAAAACAATTCTCCCCATAGACGCCCGGATCAACCGGACGGCTGATTTACGTTTATTTTTATTATCAAAACTGCAGCGTGGTCTTCGTTCACCGTGTAGCGTGGCGCTACACGGCCAACCGAAACGGGTCTGGATCGGCTCGAGTCACAGTTCGAGGCAGGCACTAAATAGCTTTACTTAACCCTTTGCGACACCACTAGCATCAGAACCGGCCATGGGAACACGACCAGCACAGTGCCACAATGCCTGCAGAGAGTGAGAGCAATATTGAGCTTAATAATACAATAATGTCCAACCATTTCCGACACGAACCCCGTTCCGTTTTCGTGTGACAGTAATCGTTAAGTGCGATGGCCACCGGCCACCATAAAGATCCGCCAGTGCAGCAGCATGTGTACGTTCCGGGTACGGTGCGGTTCAACCGACGAGGCGTATATGATTGTTATTTTATTTTTATTCGATTGGACACTCGAATGCGTGTGTTTGAAGTTTGCCGTAAAGACACGGAAATGTACTTTGTTGCAGTTGCTTGCAGTGAACTGTGTATTTTTATCTGCCACTGAGCGTTCTAGTAGTTTACGATTATTGAGAATTACAACGCTGGTAGAAGAGGAGGCAGAAGTTTGCTCACATAAATGCAGTTGCAAGCATGTTCGTTCGCTTCCATTTTTGTGTCTGATGAAAAATTCTAAACCTAAAGCACATTGGGACACATTTTTGCAGAATACAATATCACATTTCTCCTCATAAATCAAGCCCCTCACATCAACGATAAAGTGCACACAAATCGAATAGAATCAATTTCGAATGAACAGGGAAAAGAAAACAGTAAACCCCAAGAACCACTTCCATCCATCCCGTTTCTTAATCAACGCGCAAAGATTATTGAAAGCAATTAATTATTGGCTGACGAGAAGCGCTAGAAATATTCATCATTTATCCAACCCCATACGACGGGACGCATACAGAAACGGTGAATTAAAATCGAACAGCAGCGCAGGCTGATGCAATAAAAGCTAAACAGCAACGATCAATAATTTCAGCTTCTTATCGCCTCACACCGAATGTCGATGTCATGTCCGTCCATTTTGTGGCAGACAGGCCGGGGAAACAGGGAGGAAGAGGTATGCAAACGAACAAACAAGCAAGAGGAAAAAAAGAAGATCCTATATAAAGTGCAAACATGCAGCATAAAGTCAGACCGCGTTTGCATTTGGATCTCATCTTGGGCACAAAATTAATCTTTTCCACTTGGTGGGACATCCTTTTTTTCCCCCTACCACTTGCTAACGCAGGCGACATTTTGCTCGATCAGCCAGCGGGAAGAAAAAGCCAACAGCAAAAAAAGAAAGATTGTTTAAGTATCGAGCATTGGTTTCTCCGACAGTCTGCTAATGGTGGGTCCGAACAAGGGAAAACTTGCCAAGTGGAAAACAAACGACAACGAACCGGAAAGGAAGCTGAAACAACAAGCAATAAATATATTTGCACTCGATGCATATCAATGCAACGGGCGTTAATGAGGCGCGCATGTATGGGGCACGATTGTAATGTGGTTGTGTAATTTTCTCACCATTTAAGTGATATGCGATGCGATCGTTTCGATCACTACCAGAAGCTGATTTGCAAATATTTCAGATGCATGCTAAATTTCTATATTTGGAAGAGTAAATCATTGGCTAGTGTCATCTTTTTTCTGTTTCATTACAACCTGTCTTTGATGAACGGTTTGTTTTGCAGGATAAACAATGCAGACACATAATTCACCCGTAAGCTGACGGAACGGTACGATTAGTATAGTCCAACGTTTCCAACCACAAGCACGGGTACCTTCCTTTCTTTCTTACTAAGGACATCTACAACCAGAATGTGCTTGATTTTGTATTTGCCCGGAATCCGTCCTGCCAATCGATACAAGATTAATGGTCCATTCCACTCGAATGCCACTCTCTATTGTGGCAAGAAACTTAGAAGAAACGTACCCCGGAGCTACCTGAGTTGCACTGGGTGTCTCTGCTTTAATGCATTAATATCTGAAGTGGTTCTTGTGTCGGTAGTGCCAGTAGGACTGGCCGTTTCTCCACCACGGCTGGTGCACCGATCAGATGCAGTTACCGAACGCTTTGATGTCGCCAGTGCATGGGAAGTGCATTAAAAATATAAATTAAATATCAACCGCGCTTTTTAATTCGATCATACCGTGGCGTGGAAGGCAGTATCGTGCAAACCTGTTTCAACCTTTTAATCCAGTTGGCGCTGAAAGAAGTCACCTCTTTCGAAGAAGATGCCGGTTGGACATGTTTGGGTCTGGATGGAGAGTGAACAGCAAATAGGGGGCTTTAGTGACACTTTTGATGATGCATTCTACAAAAGTGTCTATTGAAAAAACAGTTTTTATTTATGATTTGAAAATCTTTTAATCATTAAAATTTATTTATAGACATGTATTTGGACTAGTAGAACAAAAAAAATTAGTTACTGAAAATTTTAAAATTGTGCAAAATGTAAACCTTTAGCACTAAAACTATTAATGAACACAGCAAATTGTGTTGGAAATACAGCAGGAGCGCATTCCTGAATTACAATGATTATTGACGTCTGCAACGTGCAGCAGACGTGCATTAGCATCGATCGGAAAATACCAACCCATGAAGTGCCGTTTTGACCTGCTGCAAGGATGCGCAGCGATCCCTATACCAATGGTTGGGCATCAAGTGTTAGTAGCCTTGTAATTTGCGCTCATTCCAGCGAATTGACACACAAAGACTGTGATTTCCGACTGTACAACCAATATTCTCTTTTAACTTTTCCACGCGTATGGTAACAGCAAAGGCTGCAGGGCGGAAAATGGAAAGCCTTTCTGCTAAAGGCTCACCCTGTCATTGGGTAAGGTGCACAATCACCGTTTAAGTTTAACCCCGTACCTTGCTTCACACTGATTTAGTAAGTAAAACTGTGCCACAGGGTCGCACAGAGGAAGCACTAGCAAGCAAAAACCCTGAACAAACATAAAGCTGGTATGTGGATACATCAAACGGAATTTTCAATTCTAGCACGATAGCAAAAAAAAGGCGGAACGGTGTGTTTTATTGCCGACAAGGTTAACTTTATAATGTAAAGGAACACAAGTACTGTTTTTCCTGTTTCTTATTTCCATATTACACAAAAAATCACCGAAAGGATCAGAAAAGGTGTATAAGTTTCAAATTCTTTACATAAAATATTGTTGTCATCTTACGCACATGTAGTTTTCAACAAGAATTTGGTTTCAACGACACATTACTAATGCAAAATAATTGACTGATGATCGATTATTGCTGACCAAATAATAATTTTTCACAATTTTCTTTGCATTGCTCTCTTCACCGTTGTGTGAGAGCAGCTCGAATAAATTACCGAACGAGAGACAGAGAGAGAGAGAGAGAGAGAGCGCGCGTGCGAGCAGAAACCGTTCGAGTAGATTCCATTTTTCGAGCAAGGTAGCAACAAAGAAGGCGTGGTCTACGCGTATGCTGACGAGCATAGAACATACCGGGAAAAAGAGGAAAACCCATGCTAGAAGTTAATCGGTATGAAACATTTCATTGTGAAATATTTAAGTCGCTTCGATGGAGAGAGATTTTATCAGATAAAAAGCTACTTGTAACAAAATTACTACTATTTTTCATCGAATTTGCGTTTTTAAAGCATTCTGTGTGCAGATCTTTCTTCAACATCTGTTCAAGGATACAAATGAAATCAAATAAATTATACTTAATCATTGAATTTGTAACAGCTACTAAGTTTCTATGCTTTTTAATAAACAAAATGAAGGAAGATTAGACTCTTACTAAAAATAAGCATCGATATTTCATGAAACGATCGTAATCCTTTAATAACAATGTCAAAAGCAGAACCAGTTTACAACACTACCTTGTACGGATGTCAGTGACAAATTGTGCCCCACCACCTGTTATTGCCACCAATTGTGTACCAGTGCGTTCATGGCCACCTTCTCGCTTCCGGTCTTCCGGATGCGAACCGCCCCTTTAGGAAGTGGGCTGATAAAAGTTGTATATCCTGTTGCGCTGCCAAGCCGCATTAATGATGCATTCGTCCGTGGGTGCGTGTTGTTTTCGTTCACACCAGCGCAATCGGTGGTGTTTATAATAAACGTAACGAAAGTGCTTTTAATTTTTTGTTTTGTCAGCTAGCAGCGTTACAGTTGAGTATCCTTGCTTCAGATTAGGCAATAGAAAAATCGATTCCACTAAAGTCCTTGGCGTGATGCTAATTTGGAATATTTTATTAAACGTTTAATTCCAATTTAACTACAATGGCTCACAATAACAAGTTTAAGGTTGTTAAGTTAAATGAAGCGAAAGTTATCACTGCTACTGTGGGCTCTGTTCTACGTGACCCTAATTTAAGGTAAACGATTATAAACGAACCATCTGACTCGGTTCTCGCACGCAATCACAACACAATTCAACCCAAGCATCATCTGGCAGATCGCTTTGACATCATTTCCAGCGCACATCATAACTATAGCTCGGAAAAAACGACCAACCCGCAATTGATTCCCTTTTTCACGCCTTCCTCCTTACATTTGAATGGATTTTATTTGTGGTTTGAGAGGAAAAAAATCACATCGAATCGGTTTGCTTTCTCGAAACATTGCGTCTGCCATTGATCTTTCACGATGCATCGCATCTGTTTGTGGTTATGGCATCATACGACCATGATGCCCTCAAGCAGCTGGCTAACAATTAGCTGATGTTTTTTTGGGAACAAAATCAGTTTGAAGATCAAAATAGTAATTAAGGACGAACCAGAAAAGCCGCTAAATTGAATGTTTATCGTCTTTTAGGGAAATTGTTTCATCTTAACAATAGACGATTGCTCTTTTTGATTTAATTGGAATAACAAACACGTTCAGTTTTAGGGGCTTTAGGGTCCTTTTTAGACAAGGATTATTATGATCAAATTAAAATGATCAAGATGCCATTATTTAAGCAAAGAAATATAACACAATGAGAGTAGTATGCTTTAAATAATTTTAATATTACAACATAGACCCATAAACGTTCTCTCGATTGTTTGTGGATGAATAATGTGATACTCTTAACAATACCAAACCATTCTGTTGACCTCCAGAAGGTACCTCCATGAACCGAAAGGGGAACAAAAACTCGACTCCATCCCGTTCGCGTAAAGCATTGTTTTATTCATCGGTCATCGGTGTCACGTTTAGGCAAACAACTGCTGATTGGTAATTCATGCGTCGACCGGTGCGTCTTTACATCCAAAAACTTCTAACTCGAAACATTTCTTATGCTTCTTGTCGCCTCGCTTCACAAACGGGCATATTTCTTGGTGCTGCTCCCTCCGGCCAGTATCCAACGCGAGACTTCCGAAACGAAACCGGACAGGTGTAGCGTGGAATAATAAATTATCAAATCGTTACCCAAAACCGACCTGGTGATTGATACCAGACTTTTGAGAATGGGAATGAATGTGTTCGGGTTGGTTTCGTTTGTGGCAAGTGCGGCTGTCGTTTCTACACTCGTTTCAAGATGACACCAGCGATGGAAGAGTGTGACTGACAGGCTGGAGTATAATAAAAAAAATGTAAATGGCGCAAATAGATACATACACACACGAGAAGAAAGGATTAGAAAAATTTGTAATTACACGCACTGTTGCCCTTGGGATCCTTGGGATACCGCAAGAAGACAAGAAAAAAAACCCCTTTTGATGGCAGGTTTGTAACGTACCACGTACCGATGTCGGACAGTGGCAAAGACCTACCGCGGTGTTTCGTTTGCTTCTCCGATGTTATCACTCATGCGTCAAATACTGTTTTCAATGATTGTTTGTATAAGCGATGGTGAAAGGTTTTCACCGTTCATATGCCGAAGAAAGAGTGAAAAAAAAAGTCACACAACATGGTGAAGAAACTCTCATCGCATAAAACAATGTATCTATAGTGCGATGTTGCACCCAAACGCAACACACTTGCCACCATTAATTATGAATATTAATTAAGTTGCTAATTACAAGATGCACAATTATAGCGTTAAGCAACGATGGCACATAAAGCCGCTATAAAGCGGCCAAACGTTTCTATCGTCGATGAGAAACAAGTGTAACACCGTAAAACAATGAAATGTAATCTATTATGATCAGTAAATCCTAACTTACATTGTTTTCTGCTCGCATGAGCTAAAGCAATTGTTTAAATACTAAGTAATGGTTTGAGCAAACGACGTTCTTTATTTTTCGATGTTTAATAATTTTAATAAATAAGAAACATAATTAAAAAAGCTTTCCAGCTGGTTTATAGAACAACAGGAAATACCTATTGATTGAATAAGACAATAATATGATAGGAAATAAAGCTGAAGCCCGCGTCAGTTTTGTATGTGTGAGTCGAATGTTGAGATTCATCAATAACAAATGTTGATGTCTTCCAAAAACCCACGACGCAAAAAAACAACCATTAAACCATCTCTTCTTCATTCTTAGAAATTTATACAGATTTAACAAACACAATAAGTGACATAATGTAGTGAACGAAGTCAGTCTCCAACTGTGTTCATACATTCACATATTTATCATCCAATCATAGGCAGACATTGTCAAAGATACACAAATTTGCCGGACGTTTTTCTCGGTATCCACCCATTTCACCTGCGCAAAGCATATGAAATATCATTGCCTAGCATCGTTTGAGAAACGTTTGAGCAACAGACACCATCCAACCATCCACCCATTCGCCATTTTGTGTGTTATCGGTGCGAGCTGATCAAGGAGCGAGTTTCCCAGCGCTTCTAGCGCACAAAGCGACGACGACGACGATGAGGGCGATCGTCAGCACATTAATTTCCACAACGCCACGTTAAATCAACAATCCACCAGTGCGATTGAGAAAGGCACATTTTGATCGAATTCACGGATTAGAGTTGTGAAGGAAAAAGCTTCATTTTATTGCTTTTGTGTTAACTCTATCTAGCGCCTGGTCTAGGGCTAGGGTGAGTTTTCCATGTTTTCGCTTCTCTTTTTCTTCTTCTACCAAACCAATCACACTCCTGGTCAACTATTTCCCCACAACCATCACTGCAGCGACATCCATTTACGCGGCGCAGTTTGAAACAATGCACACTCATCCATCATAACGGTGCCCAGGGAGCCCATTACACATTCACAAATCGTTTCGATAAAAATTGGGCAAAAAACGAGCTCAAGGAAAAGAAAGGCCACTTGTACGTCAAACACCATTCCAACATCCCTCCCCTTGTTTTTGAGTGAAAGAGGGAAAATCGGCCAGGAAGTGATGGAACATTTTGCGGAACCGAATGACCGGGCTCAACCTGAACAGAATGATGTGAATAAATCAGCCTCATAATTACGGTTATTATATGCAAATTAATTGTTAATCATATTTTTTCACCCTTTGTTTTTTGCCTTTTTTTTGGTTTTGGCACCAAGCACCCAACAGCGTACAGCGTGGCGTTGGCGAAGAAACATGGCGAAGTCGATTTCTCGCCGGCCCTGTTTTAATTGTCGTTTAATTAATGTTGCTCTAGCGCGTTGCGCGTTTGCAGCTCTGCAGTGCAGCACGTGTTACACTGGCACTGGCCAGATAGGGAACGAGTTGGCACAAAGTGTATCAAGATTTTGTAAATAAATTATTCAACCACCTTCGCCGGTAGTGTTGGCAAATGGTGCCCGCAATGACGTTGCAGATCGATGGGGAAAAACGTCTTTCTTTTTTTTTCGTTGCTAACGCTAGGACCCGCCATTGCAGAGAAAGTATGCACGGAGCGTTTGTGATGCAAGGAAATTGATCTTTAATGGTGCAAATAGTATAGCGTACAACCGTACTATTAAATTATTGCCACAGAAAGGCTTGAAACACACATGTGTCACATTGAAAGACAAACCTGAGGAGTTGCTAACATTCCAAACGTTTTAATAGAACACATTTTATAAATACCATTTCATAATCGATGTGCTCTTAGCTTCTGTCAGTTATCAGTTAAGTTTATTTTATTCCTTTTAAATGCCTAATATTCCCCTGTATATACCAATGTACCATTTTGTTTTAAACCCTTAAACTTCTATCGGCTTATTGACTTACACGTTGAAGGCAACCATTTTTAAATTCTCCCAATCCTCACCGGATACCCTCGGCTAAGGTTTTCCAGCGAATGTTTCCTGCCTGTCCACACTGCTATAATATCGAATTTCCTTCCATTTACCCTTAGCAAGAAACGAAAATCCCGCCAACCCGCGGAAGCAAACGTTTTCCCTTTGTGTGTTTCTTCGGTGGTTAGGCCGGAGCTTGCAATGGTTTCGAAAATGGTTACGCTGTGCGTCAAATTGAATACGCGGACACTCAGTCAACAGCATTAAGGGGTTTCTTCCTTGTTCGTGGAACTCACCAGGGAGCTTCATTTTATTTTTTTGTGGGTTTCTGTTCGATTCTGGGCGAGAATACGACCTCAAGTCCTGTGCGCGAATGTTCGCTGGTTCGTTCATGCGTGGCGCCGTATTCGTGACCGTCGATTCCGTGGCTTAACAAATTAACGCTCCAAGCAGGGAGGGTGGTGTTGCGTCAAACTGTCCCCAAAGAAGAGACAAATTCTGTGGTACGGTATGTTTATCCTAACACGGTACGTTCCGTATGGCTAGTTTGTCGGACAGCTTTTCCACCGGCAACCAGCAAAGCCCTATCATTATAGCTGCTTTTTGGCGCTGCTTACCCTACCAAGCATTAGGAGATTCAAGAGGAGCACTAGAATGACAGGAAGGAGAAGAAGAAAAAAACTCACACACTAGTAAAGGAAGCGAACCTGCAATTATCGGCAGTTATCATTAGACGCAACTACATGGGAGTCAGTTTTTGGTAAGCGATACCGGGTGAAGCCATAGATTGATGGGAATTGTTTAAACGCTGCAACGATTGTTTGGAGTGGTGGAAAGGAGAGCTTTTTTCTGTTTATTTGTAGTCCAAAATGTGTGACTTTTTTAAGATTCTCATGAATGAACAATTGCTAACAACTCAATTGTGTAGTAAAACAATAGCTGTAAATATTCCTTATTGTACGTTAACCTAAAACCCAGATCGAACAATTTATCTAAACAGACAGACCGTTTATCACGCATACACTGATCAATTCTTCAATTACCAGCGTATTGTGCGTTTGTTCAGCTTATCTGGTCCCCCCAGCACCGTTCCTTTGCAGATTCGAAAAAAAACCCTAATCTGAATGGAACATGGAAGCAAAACAAAAAAAACACTCCTCAGGCTCGAACATGGCACAAAATCGATGCGCCAGAATCGTAGGTAAAACGTTCTCGCTTGCGCTTCGGTTGGCGTCAGAAACACAGTTGAA
>KI424285.1:0-10329 GCA_000473375.1 Anopheles culicifacies
GGCTCGATGTAACCCACCCGAAATGTAATGCCGTACGCCGCTACCCATTGCTACCAGGTCCGGCCTGCAAAAAGTTCACCCAGGGCCAAAGTCACACAAAGTATTGCTGGGCCGATAAAAGGCATGGCAGCTCATGCTCGCACCACCGTACGCAGGGTGCGCACGTGTACATAAATCAAGCCGCCACACTCTGGTACGCCGGCTGACATTTAGCTGCTTGTTTTCAGGAAGCTTTCCACTTTTCGTTTTTTTCCTTCGTTTTTTTTCTGCTTCTGTTCAAGTGAAGTTTCTGCTTCCATTCTGTCTGAACCATACACCGCACGCCTTCTACACATCCTTCCACCATAAGCTCACCGGTGGTGTAAGGATTTCAGTGGCGCGTTTTTACCATCGCTCGTCCTTGTCACATTTCGTGGGCCGGCCTCGAAACCATTCTGACTTCGCGATAACGCGCCCGCACAAAGCAAGATATTGCGCCTGGCATATGGAACAACAAACGACACTCGAAGGAACTAGCAGGAAGGGGCTTTGCACCTTTTTTTTTTTTGCTCATTTGCAACGATTTACCAGAAACCGCGCTGAAAGGTGACTAAATCGTTGCGAGAGACACCAACAACAACAAAAAAGTCAAGCATGACGAGACGCTAACAAACAACAAACTCCAACTATGGCACAACAATGGCGACAACCCCGAAAGGTGTCCGAAGAGGCCAAGAGGCCCGGTACGGTACGGCGGAAAGTTATTTACGGTGAAAATGTTTGATCTTACACCGGCAGATATAGCACGGGAACCCGTGAATGGACGCCAAGTCTTGCCCCATGCCAAGGACATTCGGATGGGTGGATTTAAATATTTTATGCAGTTGCTTACCACTCTTTAAATCCAGCAAGTTCGCTCTTCATACGCAACCATACGCGCACGAGGAGCGAGTGAAGCATTCAACGAAGTAAAATATGGTTCTGGAGGTGCAATAAAACATACAGCAAACATACCTTACATGGTATACGCTCACTAATAAAATGTTGGCAAACGGTGTATTCCAACCACTCACATGCTTTGGCTGCCTTTCTGAAAGTGACTGTACGCTGTACAACCCTCCACATGGCGACAATGGCGCTCAGGTGAGAGTTCATTTCCTGTGCTTTGTATCGCAACAGGACTTGCTGGCACTTTGCTCATTGCACTAATCGCTTGTGCGGAAATAAGTTTCCTTCCCATTTTTACCGGTGCACCATTTTTGTGAAAATTAATACTAATTAGTATTTCTTTCTGTTTCAAACCTGGAATTCTTTACTTCATGCAAAAATGCCTCACAATATCTTTTTGTTTTGTTTTTTTACTAGCAACTTTGGCAATGTTTTTCAACCGGAACGACATCTACATTGTAATGCACTATTGTAAGTCACTGTAGTCAAGTGACGGTCAACGAACGGAACTAGTCGCTACTCTTTTGCTCATACACTGAGCACAATAAAAATAACACCAGCACATTATTTATTAATGAATTATATATTAAATTCAAAATTTTCCAGATCATAGATGAAAGAACATCTTGCTGCGAAATATTTCCATGAGATTTAATTAGTGAGAAATTATTTGATTGCAGCAGCAGATATACTCTATGCCAGAAGTTCCCTAATTTTAGTTTATCCATAGTTTTATCCAACTTTCAATTTTTCAGACAGCATTGATGTTAATTCCCATTTAATTATGATTGTTTCATGAAATATTCCTATAACAGTTTTCAGTAGATTATTCATTTAACATAAAACAATCATTTATCGGACATTTCAGGGTGTAAAATTCACCTAATCATTTTATTATGAAAGTTTATCTTTATCATTCACATTTTATGTGTCTTTTTTCGACTATTTGCGAGTTTTTTCGTATGAAAGATATCAAAGAAAAATTATCTATTTGTTCTTGGAATTCAAGAGCCTATTAAACTTTAGACTTGGAACATTTAGGTCATTTTAACTAATTGAAAGTAGATAAGGCATTTTTTGGTTTGTATTTGTAATTTTTACTTTACATAACTGTTCTGCACAATTTTTTTCCATTTATATTTTTTGTATCACTGTTTATTTCAGAAGTTTTCTATTATGTTTTTATCATTAATAATTTATTTACCCAAGGTTGTTTTGTCCAGTCGCCATGGGTAACTTTCATTACTGGCCGTTTAATCCCATTACTGGTAAATCGAGCAAAGAATGTTTTTTTTGATAATTTTTTGAATTGCATTTCATTTCTATTGCAACTAACATGAAATGAAAAAAAAAATGCAAACCACCAATTCTTTTCCCGATCATTCACAGCAGAGCTATTTTATTGATTGATTGAGTTGATTTTGAAGCATTTTTCATTTTGATTTTTCACAGTTCACAAGTTTAAAACCTAAAAAAATGCAAAACAAATCATAACAATAGTCCAAAACGAAATTAGAATAATTCAAATTATTCTAATAATTTTATAAGAATAAGAAATTAGAATAACATGGAAAAAATGCCGAACATACATGGTGGCCTTGTTTTTATATCGGTCACTGTACTACCTTAAGCACTACCGAGTTTTGCCCTCTAGCAGAGGAGTAACAATTTTGATGTAACTTTTCTACCAGCAGCACATGTTGCTTCCGACCGTGTTGCGTCCGGTCCTCATCGCGTCTTGTGACATCAAAAGGGACGATCTTTGACATACATCCCGGGCTACGATGTCTGTTTGATTTGGACTTTTTCGCTGTTTCCTTGTTCGGAAGTTTTGGGAACACTGCTTGTCAGGGTTAGTTTTACTTTTTTTTTTCTTTCGTTTGGAAGGTCTTGCTTCTCCCTCTCAGCACGTTTGTGCTAGTTATTCTACGAGCGTTTTGTTTGATCTTATGCGAGTGTATGTTTTACGGACCGAGCACAGGAAGCCAACAGGCCAGAGCAGAAAGAGCAAACAAAGCCATAGTTTTCGATGCACTTCAGCTATTGGTTTTAATTTTTCGTCTTTCTTCTGTATGTGCGCTCACACTCCGGGACTCATTTGTGTGTGCGTTGCTCCCACAACTCGGAACCGAAATGCACACATGACTTTAATTTCTTTTTTTGTGCACGGGTGCTGCTGGCTCAGAGCGTACGCTAATGAGCTGTCAAATAGAGTAGTTTGACTTCAAAGCATGGTAACTTAATGGTGGATGCGCATGCTGTACGGTGGTTACGCTCCTGCTGTACTTTCGACGATGTGGAGATAATTTGGTAACCGCAACAGCTTTTTCGTGCCCCGTACCGAGCGTGTACGCTAAACCCGAAATGGTTTGCCCTCGGACGCACGGCAGGGCACACTTTCTCGGGGATGTACATTTTCCAAGCACTTGAAGCGTACTCGGTTACTTCTAATTTAAATTCCAACACCAGCAAACGAAACCACCCGATGCAGTTTCGAAACGCCCCACAACCTGGTGTGGATACACCGAGGGAAGTTACCGCCCGGAGTCACCGTTTCGTCGACTGTGTTTGTATACAATTAGGGATTAATTTTCATACCCCAATGCATCGCCCGGTACGCACACCACGAACTTTATTACACGAGCGACCGTGCACCCTTTACCCGTTGTCCGTTGTCGGAATGGAAAAGTTTCCATATTCCATCCTCTCCATCACCATCCAGTTGAGTTTGTGCGCGAAATCGGGATTGTTTGTGTTTGTAAACAAACGCCCGCGATTTTCCACACACTAGCACGTGAGCTGAAGCGACTGGGAAATTATGACTGGGGTGAGATTTATGTGCCGACAGGAATGTGGGCATTGGCAATGTAGGAAGTTAAAGAATCTGGTAAAACGAGAGTTTAGTTTCCCTGTGGCTAGTTTAGTTAGCTGTCAGTTTAAATGGAAAGTTCTTTGAAGCAAATCCTCTGTGCTTGGGAATAGCCCTTATACACGTTTATTTTTTTATTGCTCGTTTATTGTAAATTTTAATTTAAAACACATTTTAGAAAATTATACTTAAAAGCAAAAAAAAAACAATACACTTTTTTCAAGAAAATACCAATATTTATTTATATTACCACGGCATTAATCTTGCTTAAAATATCTAAACTATCACATTAACTATTGTTCGAACTATCCTAATTCACCAAACAATAACCTTGATCCAGTGGCGAATTATTGATCCTATGGATGGCGTAGGCGATCGCTAAGGGCCTCACCGTTTATGAATGCAAGGCATTGGGTTACTTCGAGAGAACAATACAACTCCCACGGTAAAGCGGAATTATGATTGGAAGTTAATAGGACAAAGCTACCTACTACTGTAAGTGCTCTAGCTTTTTTACGTTAAGAGGAGCGAGAGTCTAAAGATTTTTATTAGTCACTGCCTTGATCTCATCTGCAATAGATTTTGTCATTTAATCTAAGTTTTTTTAACAAACTTGGTTTTATAGTCTGAAGCACTATCCTGTTGAAATCAAATGTTATCGAAGTCATTTCATTTTCAATTGTTACGAACAAAACGAATATTCACTTAACATTGCCCTTTATCGCTGACCATCGGCTGTAACTGTCTCATTTTCTTCATGTTTCAAGAAAAAAGATCCAATCGACACTCTCGCACACTGTGAGCTGCAATATTCTCACACAAGGAGCCGATTGTGTACGTAGTTTTCGCACACATTCTGCAATATCGTCACTATCTGTCAGATCTCTGATGAGATCAGTGTTGCCAAACTCTAAACAAGTAGTTTGAAAAAAGTGAAATAACGCACCCTTTATACCTCCGCACTAAAGTAATGCTTCATCCAGAAGACCATTTGGACTTTGCAAGATCTCTTTGAATTTGCAGAGATTTGTATCACACGTTGGAAAATATTTTAAAGATCCTTAGAGCATTAAATATCTATTCTGTGCTATTGTCTGTTCTAAATGTAGAATTTGCTAGTTACTTATAAACTCCACTTGAATTTACAATTCACAGGCTCGAAACGTTCATTGACAGGCTCTAAAAGTTCTTATTTAGAAATCTAAATAGAAGTAGCTTTAAGAACTTTATACGAAGTTTAACTTGATGATTCTTAAATTTTTCTATTTTTTCGGTGATGTTAGGCCAAACGATTATGTGTCTAATTAAGCTCTTTTAAGCTTGAAATCTTATGTAGACTAACGATGGCTAGATATCTGATATGTGTTATTGAATATGTTCACGTGTTATGTTTTATCGTCTTCCACGGTCCCGTGTCTCTATGTGCTCGTCATATCGTACTGGATGTCTACTATTTGGACTAGAACCGCTTGAACATAGAAGAATGACGGCATAGTGTATATTTTTTCATAATTTGATCATTGGTAATATTGACGCCCCGTCGATTCTGGAGAAGATTAATATTCAGGCACCTAGTAGGATACTTCGTCCTAGGGCATTGTTAAACACAGATTTCAGAACGACGAACTTTGGTGCAAATGACCCTTTGCTGAAAATGGTACAAGTCTACAGCTCGCTAGATAACAATGTCGATTTCTGTTTAAGTTTAAATAGTATACGGACCTCTTTGGATAGCTTAGTTTGACGATTTTATTTGCGTGTTATTTATTTATTCTATCACTATGGTACATTGTTTAAGCGTATGGTGTAGTATTTTGTAGTGCGTTAAACATGTTAAATGATGCATTGAAAATTTGTTATGTAGGCTTACGACAGCTGGATAACTGAAGGAAAATAAATAAATAAATAAATAAATAAATAAAAAATATCAAAAATAGACAATAAAAAATATTCATCAATATTACGAATGTTTCCTTGGTTTATCTAAGTTTGTGCATAATTTAAGATTTTGTAGTTTTGGTGTAGTTATTATTTACATCTCATTAGGCTTGAAATCTATTGCAGGACAATAATCTGAACATTAAATGATCAGAGTTTCAGGATTTTAGTTTTTTTTTCGATCAAGTGAGATATTGGCATTTATTTTGTTCGATAAAACTTATGTAATTTTGATTCCCTTTGTGTTTTTCATGGAGTACAATGTTACACTAAGCTCGTCTTCCAAAATACCTGCCAATTAGTGCTTCTACTTCATTCTTTTTAAAGCCTCTTTATAAATTCCGTTAGTATATTTTGTTTAATATCTCCTCCTGAAAGTAAGATATAATTTATAAAACCAGAAAATCTTGTACAACATTATGTTGACTTACATTCAGCGAACGGCTAATTACATTGTAGTACTTCCAAACCATCAACTAGCGCTCTTTACCTTTCACAGCGAAATTCTAACTGACATAAGATATTCCTTCAAATGACAGGTGCATGTGATGATGTATCTCCTGTCATATCCACACAGACAGCCATCCCATCCCACCACGTTGGCTGCCACGCAAAAAGGGCGAGACGATCGAGATGATCAATCATGGTCCCCACTTTGGTGGTGGCTTTCTAGCGCAGAAATCCCTTACTGCCTGACTGCACAATGACATTGCCCGCTGCACATCGAAACCAAATATCCAATATCGATTAACTTCTGCAGCGGCCAATGGGCTGGGGAGGAAACCACTCCTGCACGAGTGCCATTACTCATTTATCATCTTAAACCGTCAAGCTGAAAAGACGCTGCCGAACAATTCATCCCTTTTGGATGGTATCGCTTCCGGCTGTGTCTACGGTTGGTGGTTTACCGATTCGAAGACGCACTGCGCTGACGTCTTGCGCTGAGTTCTGCGTCACTGCTAGTAGTAGCAGCACCAGCAGGAGTAGAGGACACAAAGAAAATAGCCGGCAGATGAATAATATATCCTAATTCTCTTAACATGTTAATTGCAGACTGCATAATAAATCACCGTTTCGTTTTCCATTGTTTGCGGAAAACCAGTGCAGTGAGCAGTCGGCAAGCGGCCAGTATAAACGGTGCCCTAGCTGGTCGCGTACGGTTGGTAGATCCCTTTTGTATGCCACCCAATTGCTTCCCTGCCTTACGGCCTGTTTTGTCAACGAACGATCAAGATGCTCCGGCGATGGGGACCGAGTGGTTGTGTTCCCTGCGAGTGAAATAAGAGTGTTAAAAGCTTCTTCCGTTAGTGGTGAAGGAAGGTGAAGGTGGTCGCCCACCCTACGCCAGAACCGATTCTTACGTCTTCTTCTTCAAACGGCAACACTTCACCACATCGGACATCTCGTATGCGCACCAAGTTTGCGTAAGCATAAGAGAGCAACCATCGGCCTGTTTTCTATTTATCTAGTCAACGGCAATTCTGTTCAACGAGCAACGAGCCGGGCTCGGTACACTCGTCCTTGCTCGTCACACGGCTTGAGCGAACTTGAGCCTGGTTCGCTCACGCGCTTTCGAACCGCAGCGCCTTAGACTGGGGCAAGGAAAGTGATTTGTTCGGTTACGGACTATGGCTCCTCTTAATTATGTTTACGTAGGTCTCTCTTTTACTCGGTCCGTGGGAGTGCCCGTGCAGCGCCAACCGCACACATTCATACACATTGGCAGTATCATTGTTGTGCATACAATCAGAAGAACCCCTTTTTCGGAACCGGGGATGTTGCTTTTGGGGTCGAGATTTCTCAAACCCTTCGGTGCCCGCTTTTCCATGCTGCCGTGCTGTTGTTGGGAAATCAATTTCCTCCGTTCGTGTGAGGGGGGAGACGGCAGTTTGTTGTCATTGGTGCTGTTAGTGCTCTCGGGATGGAGTTGTTTGACAAGGGTACGTGTCTGGCGTTTGCAACAAGACACCGGCACTGTATGCTGCTCATTCTGTTTTCGCATTTGGCAGGAAAAGTCCCGTTTTCCGTCGAATTAAGCTCGTGCAGCATGCGAAAACAATACAACCCGGTTTTCGCACAAAACCGGGGAAAGTGGGATCTTCAGTTGATGCTTTCGGCCGTTTTCTTATCGAGCGAAAGCCCCGGGAAATGACACCCTTGAGTGAAGAATGCTGACGCAAAGTTTGCATCGGGCGGTAAAACGGCAAATGCCAGTCGGGTGACTCAGCTCTGCTCAACTAAAACTAGCTAAGAATGAATTTCCCTCTACGAAAACGTTTTCCCGTGTTTTTCTTTTCTTTGCTCGTTTCTTTTGTTTCGTTGCCATCCTTTCGTTAGCCAAGACGACCGACTTTGGGGTAACTTTCTGACGTTTGAAATATTTATTCCGATTTGCAATGCGAGCGCAAGCACTTTTGAGAACAGTTTCACTTTTGTTCGTGGCCCGTTCGTTCGTCATACGCGCGGGATTGGGACCAGTTTTGCAATCCTTCGTTTGCTCGGTTCCCCAGCCCAAGTAGGTAAGTTCATGTCTCAATTGCAAATGACTTTCCTATGAGTTGAGCTCTTCTGCTGGCTTAGCCTCGTTAGATACGGCACCAGTTCTTGGCTCCGGTAGTATCACCACACTTTACCGTTTTTTATTCCCAATCGCAATCCAGCATGGCATCGAAAAGTTAGCTCACACCAAGTGCTCGGTGCACCTTTCTAATTCGTCCATTCAGCAGCCGAGCGCTGAGGGTTTTATCTGCAATAGGATTATTACAGGATTTATGTTTCACTACCGTACCTTTCTTCAAGACGTTCGTACCGGGCATCGAGGTTGGATAAAAATTCAAAAATACCCTGTACAGACGCTCCAGCACAAGAACGAACTCGAGGCATTAACGCGCAACCACTTAAATCGCGGTCGGTGTGGCGTAGAGGGGCGGTTTGGAAGGGGGGAGGAAGGGAAAAACTTTAGTTGCTTTTGTCACTGCAAAAGCACACCGCGGTCACTACTGTGGTCTACTGCTGTGGTGACGGCGTGTGCGCGGTTGAGTGATTTTTTACAACCCAACCTTAATGAAGAAAGCAAGCCATAAATAAATTAGACTTTATTTCGTGCGCTATGAATGAGGAGTGATTTATGTTGGCTTTGACTTACTGGGCGTACCCGGGACCGGCTGGAATGAAAGGAAAAGCTGGACGAGACTTATTTCTAGCAAATGACTTTGCAGTCACATGGAAGCGAGGCCGAAGAGAGGGAGGATTTAGTTAGAGAGTTTGCTTACTATTTTAAGTGTGATCTGTAAGAATGTGTCAATCACTTTTTGAGAAAGTATGTGGTGTAAAAAGGGAGAGTAAAAGAAGAATAGTTTTATGGTTATTATTGCAGCATTTCCATTTATTATGTAAAGAAAATATTAGTGATTTTGCAACCCTACATCTTCGTATCAAAATAAAAAAAATGCATTACAAGCAACAGCATTCGTTCTATCTGAACTGCATTTTAAATGTTCTGTTTCATCAAACCCCAATGCTCTTAATTATGTCTGAAAATGAAATTAAATATAAATTTTAACCGAATATTTACATTTTACACATAAAACAATGGCAATCATGAATTTAACTTTTTTTTTGCATGCGTTTTGACGTTTGACGTTTTATCTGCTGATAAAACTAGCTTAAAGATAAGCTAGCTTAAATACTTCCAGTAATCGTGTACGTAATCCAGTGTACCAAGTATTTAAATTTTATTTTATTAGATTTTTCTAATACCAGTGTCGATCAATTGCTCTACAAATGTCGAAACAGGTCTGACGTCATATTTTCTAGATTTCATTATTTAAAACTTTACTAACTGACTTATCTAAATTAACTACATTTCAACTAAACAAAACATCAACCACATACACTCCATCGAAAGTTTACTGTAATAGCGAATCCAAACAAATCTTTGGATATTATCTCAGGATTAATGTAGTTTAACGTTAATCCTAACGATTAGCACCCCTTTATAAATTACTCTATTTGCCGCCTGCAATTTTGTTTCAACTATATTGCGAACTTTTCATAACAAATGTTTTGTAGAAAATGTTCCTGTTAATTCACAATTTATTTCCTGATTTATTCACGAAATAGACAGATCATCAGCCAGGGCGGGTTCATGATAAATATTTAAATTTGATCTCGAATTTTTCTTTTAACATTTTGAGCACCTGACAGCTTTTTCTAGAAGAAGGATCTACAAAAACCTGAATGACTTTACGATGTTTTCATACTGTAAGAGAGTTACTCTGAAACCTTACTTCTCTTAAAACAGTTGTTACAAATTGACAGCAGCAACTGACTGTCTGCTTATAGGGTAGAGCCTGAAAATAATTCTGACCTGTGAACGAAAGAATGGTATGGATTCGATACTAAACTCACGCCACACGCATGAAGGCTGCGCCACTATTTCTTCAGCCACTGAGGCTCTCCAAACTTCAAGTAACTGAACTATAGCTATTATGTAAAAAAATCAAAATGATCAGAGGACAAGAACATTTGTTCAATGACGATAACTAATTGACGGTTAATTCTTATGGTGAAAGTATTGGGCAGTAGTTCTGAGA
>AXCM01006456.1:0-18482 GCA_000473375.1 Anopheles culicifacies
ATCAAAATCTGCATCAATGTAGTCAACATACAGGGTTTGACGACAGCGCTTTCATAGCATTGGAAAATAGCTTTACACAATGGTTAGTGTAAAAACGCACATAGCAACCCTACAGTGACACCGTGACGCGCGTCACCACTTAGCAGAATTTATATATAGATAGCAGTTCTTATTAACAAACATCCCGCCGCCTCTATCCAGCCCCATTAAGAAGGTTGTCTCATTTTATTATTTTTTTTCTTCTGCGTGTAATGATATGATTGGGAAAATCATTGGGTTAGATTGGGTAAGATTATTTATTACTTATTGAGTAGTTTCAACTGTTTGCTATTTAAAAATATCAATGAATTAATGTTAGCTAAGTAGTCATACATCAATGAATGTTTGTTTGTTGGTCAGGCTTACGATCGAGAACGACTGCATCCATCGTTAAGCTGTGTTAGTACAAATTTTCCCATTTCCGGAACTAAAGTTGTTGGAACAACGGTTTTTATTGATTAATTTGTTTACAAATTTTAATCTTGCGGCACATGACACTTCCCGGAGCGAATCCCACCGCGCTCTGGAACACCAGCCAGAACAACCGTTCTTAGAAATTAGACATTGATAAATAAAGTACGGAATTATTTCATCGCTTTCTCGCGGAACCGGTAAATATTATCTGATTTTTGTGTGACAGAATAAAAGCGAAAATTAAAAACTTCCAATGTAAATCAATTTACGCTTGCAGAATAAATAGAAAGGAAAGCCAACAAGAGTTCCGATAACTAAGATCTAGTTGCTTGAATCTCGACCTGGTGGTTAAGATGGAAGAGCGGTCACATGACAGGATCGCTTCAAAATTCCTTCCAAACCATTCCCATCTGACTATCTTGCTGCAGATGATTTCCAAGCTACGGTAGTCTGAAATGAAAATGTTTGTCGTAATCAGAATCCAGACCCATAACATAGACCATAACAGAGGGGTTCTACCATTAAGATTTCTGCTACATTCGGCGCCAAAAAAAAACATAAGCAATTCTCTAACTCTTTGTTAAAGAGCTCAATTTGCTTCAAGTGTTAAATATGTGGGGAAGGTACCTACGTGACTTACCTCCCATTAGATGGAGCCATTGGCGGTCGCTCAATCCATCACTGTTGGTGGAGGCCTCTATCAAATAGGATCGTACCTCTTTTCAACTCTTTCTACTCCAGTTCGGCAATGTTGCCTATTACCTTGCACCATTCGCATGGGTTCCATCCACAATTAGAGACTTCAAGAACAGACATGATGGTGAGGCCTTCGACAGGCTTGGTTCATCACTTTCAGTCTCAGATAGACAACAACTGTTAAGTACTTTCAAGCGATATAAAACATATCAAAAATACCGAAATGTTTTTTTCTTCAACTTGGTTCAAATGACAATCTTTTGTGTTTATGAATTGTTTTGACAACATTTGGCACCTTCTAAATAATTTAATTTGGGGCGGCCCGGTGGGAGAGTTGTTCGGCGCCGGGCCTTCACACCACCGACCGGAGTTCAAATCCCTTTCGGACCGTCCCCCCGTAGCATGGACTGACTGACCTGCTACGTGGTTAATAAAGTCTAATACGGCCAGGCCGTCATACAAGAACAAAAAATAAAAAAAAATAATTTAATTCAAATTCGCAAAAATTCAATAAAATTAAATATTACAATTTCTTAGATGCGTGCAATTCCCCTTCCACTATTATCTCTAAAAAGGCGGATGAATGCAGCGATAACTTGCTACTGATCCGATATCTTTCCTCCCGGCATGTTGTCAGACAAAATTGGTTCCGCTTCCACCCAATATGTCTAGTGTTTATTATCATACATTCCATCTATTCTTAGCAAAACTCACCTGAGACACGAAACTTCTGACTGTTCGCCAATCAGCACAGCTACGGAGTAGCATAAAAGGCTGCTACAAGTCCAAAAGTAGTTTCCCAATTCCTCAATGATTTAGCAACCATGTTTACTGTACGAGTCCCCCCATTCCCTTTATACCCATCGTTGGCAAACACTGCCCAAGCAAGATACGGAGCAAGAAATAACAAAACCCATCTTCCAGATTTAATCAGTGTCAAATAAATCTTCTACCGGTGGTTATTCCCCGTGCAGGGAGTAGCATCTTGTTTGAAATCTATTACCTTCGATTTTGGTCCCGGAACCCGGCACTTCTTGACACCCGAACAGTGTCTTGCTCGGGGATGGATTTTCGCGTGTCCTGCAGTGAACGAAAGAAACAAAAAAAAAACGCAAACTAATGCGATAAAGTTGTGGAAGTGGCGCTCGAACACGGCCCGAAGGTCCTCACCGGGATTCGAGCGATTGTTTCGACCGATTTCCCTTCACAAACAGTGGACAGAAGCGACACAATGTAGTGCCTTACCTTCGGGTAAGAAAATAAAACAGATCAGACCGAAGTGGTTCGGTGTTCGGTTTCAATTTAAATCTAAATCAACTTTTCCAAATGTGAAATCGCGTGCCCATAAATTCGTCCCGTTGCATCCCCGCGGGACATTGCACGTAGATTGCTCCTTCCATGTGCGACGTAGCATTTGAGGCGCTTTTATTGTAATTACAATTAAAGGGAACAATTTGCGGACAATGGAATAATAAAAACAATTCTGAAAAAATGCCATTATTAAGTGTTTAATTGATATTAAACATATCGCATACCTTGAATTGAAACCTGCATTAATTATTGTTTTGCTGATGTTTTTATGTTTTTGCTTTTTTTCCAATCTCAATTATAGAGCGATCTGTAATGTAATACCACGAAGGGATGGTTTTTCTGTGTGTGCACGAAATCATAACATGATTTTGATGCGCTGTGCTTTGGTTGAAAGCATCACGATAATTGTTCCATGTAATTGGTGCTTAATTAATTTATTGCACATAATTTTCTGTAAATAAATTTTCCTTCATTATGTTTTCGCTTAATTGTCAGCTTAATATTTGTTGAAATATGTGTTTTTATTTCTGCCAAGCCAAAATAAAAAAAAAAAAAACAAAATAAACCGTATTGCCATAAACCATTTCAGCACCAAACTAAATGATTCCAGCAAAATCTGTCCATCCTCAATGTACACGACACGACGCCAGCGTGTCCGGCGCATATTTATCATAATTCGTATTCCCAATTCCCACGCAACCAGGGGTCTGGGCATAGCATAACTGATTCCTGATTGGTTTGGAACGCCCAGTGGGGCACAGCGGAGGCAAACGAGAGAAAGAAAGAGAGAGGTACCACCACCAGTAAGGTTGTTAGATTTAATCTATCAAATATTTAACCGAAAAATTTGCGACAGATTACATCGCCGACCGGACCGGACCAAACATACCGCCCCTTAATGACATCATCGGTCAACGAATTTTCGCTCAATGTCGTTTGACATGGTTTTTTCTTCTTCCTCATTCGTTGGCTTTCCTTTCTAACACAACCGGCGGAATGATTTTCATTTTGGGGGTCGAAACGGTTACGACGGTGCGCCGACTGTTCGGTCGACATTCGGTGGGTTCCGCTGGCCCTGGTGGTTGGAAAACGATAATTTTCTGCCATTTTCATCCCACGTTGCGTCCAATCATGGTGACCTTCCATCTTCTTCCGCCCGGCACGGTACGGTTGTCGTACGCGAAATACATAACCGTCCGATGCGATTCACGTTTGTGAGTGAAACGAAAACGAAAAAAAAAAAACACCCAATCCCTCCGCAAATTGGACGGAATTACATGGACGTAAGGATGACGGTGATCGGAAGGTCGAGTTTACGATGGAGATTGTGGTGTGTGAGCACGCAAAAAAAAAAAAGGAAAAAACCAAATCGGCCGAAGAATAAAAAAAAACCCCTCCCCGGAACGGCGTGGTTCCTATTTTTGATGAACGGTCAGTTTTTCGCCGAACCATTACACCGAACTGTGCCGGCGGGCCTTTTGCGAACGAGCCTGGTTACCGCGATCAAAAAACCGGGGCTGAGCATCGAATCAAGGAAGCGTTTGATCGAGTGTTGCCACCATTGCACCACCCTGCAGCAGGTCGGGTGGTCTGCCCATTTGTGTGCTAGCGCGATTGCTTTGAAGGGGCTTTGCCGAAGGGGGGGGGGGGGGGGGGGTGGTATGTTAAACATGGACAGGTTTCGGGTTTTTTTATTTCGCCATTCTTCAGTACAAATTGAACGATCGAAATAGATGGCTCGTGAATTGTGACGACTGCTGGATTACGCTTGGATGAGGGCGAGTTTTGATGAATGTGCCCATTCTTTGCAGCCGGGAAATGCTTTCACGTCATGATTACTTCTACAAGGGATGGTATGTTTCATATCGAAAGCAATCTAAAATACATAAATATGACATGCATTGAACAATAGAGGTATGTTTTGAAAATGTGCTATTATAGCAAAAGCCGTATTAACTCAAACACTCAAGGTGTTTAATAATATCAGTTATTAATGAATTATTTTATTGAAAGTCGTTAGCTGAAATCAATTTCGTACACAAATATTTTAATTGATAAACAAATCGCACAGTTACCCATTCTAGTTATCCGTTCGTTTTTCTGACATTTTGCGATGTAAGATATTTTGTTATGTATTAAAATAATAATTAATTCCATCAGAATATATTCTACGCTTTGATTAAGTTTTTCAACTGTTGACAAAACTGAAAAATAATAAAACTAAATAATAAAAAATCTGAAACTATTGGGAGCACTTGCAAAACATGCGTCAATAAAATTTTGCCTTACAAGACTTAAAGTAAACAATATTGTAGTTGCATGGATAATTATTGCCAAATGTCTTTATTTAATACTCCAAATACAAAAAATCTCATAGCTTTTGAAATTTGAAAAGATGATGCAGTGCGTAAAAAAGTTATATGACCATTAGTTTTTTTAATATGATTGTTAAAGTTGAAGAGAGACAAAAAACTAATAATTTTGAAATTATTGAAACTGTATTTCGATCTGCAAGCCAAATTTATTGTTTGTTTAATTTTACATATTTGTAATGAGTATAAGTTTGGATCATTTTTTATGATAAAGCTGTAGAATTATCATTAAATTTTTTTAATAATCATGTGCGTTGTAATATGCGCAGGTAACTAAAAATGTGTAGTTAAAAAATTATCGTATGGAACGGAAATTTCATTGAGTTTATTTTTCCCCATCATTTCCCATGATTCGCCTTGATGTCTCAAGCTATTTCCCATTATTCGAGACTGCGGCTCAAGGTACTTGAAGTAACTAAGCATGCAAATATGCAAAAGTGTGCGTAAAAAACTGATAAAGAATCGCAAATAGGTATTTCTATTTTGTCTTTGTTCATTGTTATGTATATCTTAAATTTTTTATGTTATTTAAAATAACCGAGATCTTATTTTTACGTTATGAACCGAAGTCTACTGCAGTTGCTATTGTCCATTCGTTGCTAAAATGTTCACAACGAAAATCATTAAATGATCATTAACGTTCGTCCATGGCACGGAACAAATAAGCTAATCAACAAAGTTATAAAATATTCTAAAAGATTACATGCATAAATAAAAAACTTAAATACTGAACTAAATTAATTTTTACATTTCGATATCCGACTCTAAAATCAGGTAAAGTTCACATTCAAGATCAAGTTAAACAGTTTAGATATTAAGTAATAAACGTACTTCAGTTTAAGTTAGATACAAACTCGTAAAAATCTATGATTGCAGAAAAAAGAAACATCAACGATGGTAAACAGTTATGAAGCACAGAAAACAAGGAAAATCAAAATAGACTTCCTCTTAGCAAATTAAATAGAATACACTTTTGGCAATTTACTAAAACTTCAAATAAACTTCATCTACTACACACATACTCACTACATATTTTTGAACTACAACAATTGATTCTACGCTCGCAATATCAAACGCTCGAAAGTTTGGGATATTTACACGGTCCATCAAAAAATTTCCATTGCCTACAGTTTGAGCATATCGGAATCAAAAGGATGAAGAAAAAACAAACTAGAATGAATCCATAAAAAAACCGTAACGCTACGCAACCTAAATGTACGCACAGCCCACAGCACAGATGCAATTTAATACTGTAATTGTGAACCTCATGCCCATGTGGAGTGTACCATCGTTTGGCATAGTCACGAGTTCTTCGTATAACTTCATGCTGTATACCGAATTTTTGGAGCCTTTTTTATCCCATGTTTCACACACACACATGTGCAATAAAAAAAAGAATCACTTCCAATGGATTACAAAAACCGATTCACCCGATATGTTGGTGCATTCGATGGAAATCGGTAGCACAGCAAAAAAAAAAAACGCGATCGCCGGAATATTAACAACCGCGAATCCGGTGCGCGATAATTCAGCGTAACGCTAGCAGCCCAGCCGTACGAACGAACGGCCTTCCGGACGTGTTGAAGTTGAAAATGGCCTACCAGGCACGGGTTGGATTTTGGGCCTTACCCGGTACCTTGTTGTGTCGAGTGCGCGCGCTGCACTGGGCCGCGGCCGGGCTACGATTTATCGTGACATTTTACGGTACAGCTTCCGCCATTCGATGGTTTCGTGCGGGCGAATAAAGTACCCGCACGTGGCACCGAAATGGGATGACTTATGGGTTCATCATGCTTACAGGCCTGGTTAAGGTTGATTTTCTTTTTTTTTTCTTCTGTTGTTTTGGAGCTCCTGTTGCAGAACGTTCCATGCTGGGTGCAGAAATCGTACCGTGCCTATGTGCCTGCTCCATGGGGTGATCGTTCGAGAACGTGTCTTATCGTAATGTTATCGAACTTATTGAATGGAAGAACTGATGCGGCAGAGGGTTACATGATACATCGCCTGTACGAGGCGTACTGTCGTGTCGTTGTCAAAGCTGCACGAAATTAATCACACATGTTTGATTAAGTTGCGGAAGTGTACTTGGGCTGAGGCTGTACTTGCAAGGAAATTGTAACCGATTTTTCAAATTTCACTACGATTTATTACATCTCAGAAAAGATTTTAGAACAGTTTTTGTTGTGGTTGAGTCAAAGCATCTAATTTAAGCCATTTCCGTTCTTCATCATGCCACACTCTGTTTGTCTTTTAAGCTACCCATCTGTCACGGTGGCGTCACCCATGCAGGATGAGCCTAATGGGCAGGCATCAAATTAGCTGGCCGTATTTGTTTGCAAGTGTATGGAGCATACTTAACCGACACGTTCAGTCCATTCTTATGGCCAGGCAGAGAAAATACCAGGGATAAAACAACCAACCAACAGTCATCAACATACGCAGCCATTCCCAGGGTCTTCCACAGCTGGCCCGACACCTTAACCACTGCACCGAGCACTGCAAACAGTGCTTATCCCAATTCAATTGTTTGGAAATCATTAAATTCTCGTTCCCAAACAAACAACCATTAGCGTATTACATCCTTACCAGCTGGAGCCGTATGCTGTTGGGTGCCGGTCGGGGTGGAATAGCCGGAATACCCAAGTACGGAAACGAATGATCCATCACGGTTCGGAGGTTAAGCAAGAAGACCTTAAATCATTCCATATTTGCTCAGCACTGAGGCCGGTTTTCACTACCAAAGGGATGGTGGGCCGAAAATTGTGGAGCTCTGGCTACCATCCTGACGGTGGGAAGCTGGGATCCGGATACCGTATTTTTCCTCATGATTTCTTTCCACCGGGGTTTTTTTTCGCCTTCTTACGGATGTCCTATATTGCCGACAACAGATTTTTCATTTTCACTCCACAAAAACAACCTCCACCGGTCACCGTCACAGCCCTTCTTCTTTGTGGTGTCGATACCGCTCATTAGCATCGAAACGTAACCGTGTACCCACCCTGGTGGACTGTTGTGTGGCGCTTAAGCTGTTGAATAAATAGCATCACCGAGGGATAAACCCACCGGCAAGCAAGTGATAAATGGCTAGCAGAAAGCGATATTAGGCATCCGATACACTCTGCTTAGGCAACGCTAGAATCTCCTCTCATGCCCTTATTCAGATGAGCTGAAGAAGATCTTCACACCGATCAGCGATGGCACAACAACAATGCGTTGCGTTTTGGTCGGTACGCAAAGCATTTTGCGTCAAACAAACAACCAAAAAAGAAAGAAAGAAACATGTTTGGACAATGTTGCCCAATTTTAGTCCCGCCCGATGCCGTGCTTTGCCTGTTTGGTAATTGAGCGACGATTATTACGCCATCCACTGTAACCGGTAGCCTTATTTCTGATGGATCGTTCGACCGTGAACGTGTGAAAATCGAAATCTTGGAGTTGGGCGCTACCGTTTGGATGGCGTTGACGATTTGTGGAAGCTAATTAGCGCTTATTCAAGGGACTTCAAGCTACTCAATGTCAGATTTTTTGTTGTTGCTCGTGTCTTCGTCGAGGACAAAGACACTTTAAATGAATTGATTGTGATACTCATCACTCATTTTCCATTTAGTATGATGAATGATGCAGCGAAACGCTTCGTGATGCCCTGTCTGATAATCTGTTGAGAAGGGTTTCTGGAGGGTTTAATTTGTCATTCATTTTTGTTTTGTGTCAGGTCATAGGAAGTGAAGCACACCAATGATGGTTTTTTTGTGTTGAAGTATAATTGAATTAACATTTTACATAAAATAATCATGTTCGATGTTTGTATGCCAGTCATCTTGGTTTTATGCCTCAAAATTTAGTGAGAGTAAGGTAAAGAACGTATTGGATCTGCTCTGTGGTCGAGGAGATAGCGGCGCCGGTCTTCGAACGGGCCGGATGGAGGTTCGAATCACATTCGGACCGTTGCTTCTTACGCAGGACTGACTATTCTGTTACGAGTAAATTTCAAGTCAAGAATGGCAGGCCAAGCCCATTTGAGATTATAGAACCAGCCAAGAAGAAGAAGAAGTAGAAGAAGGTTTAGAACTGAGCTAGTCGTGATCTGGAAATGCTAATTAATTCTAAGATGCTTTTTCATGATCACTTCTTGGGAACAATAAACTTGGCCTACAAACCTTTGATATCAACGGACCTCTTCAGAGTTGTTTGATCCATCTTGTTTAGCTAGAACTGAGAGGGTTAACACGAAGCACCGACCGTTGGCTGACTATTGGGCCATGGAAATATTCCCTTATTACTCTACTCAATTTGATGCCAACCTTTGTCGCTGCCCATGCTGAAATCCAGTCGATCACAAGCTCAAGCGGTTTTCATTTTCAGCTTGAACGTCGATAAGATGAATGACTGCCACCTATCGCACATGTTTTGGTACTTATTACTCGCTACAAACTGCTATTCTCTCTTTCTTTTTTCCTAACTTGCATTTTCATGTTTTTTCCCTGTTTTGTTCTTTATTCCTTTCTTTGTTAGGTATGCATTCTTCAATCTGTACTAGTCAGTATTTGCTGAATGGATGCTACGACAGGGAAAAAGTATTAAAATAGTCCAAGGTATAAGATGCATAACCCGAGAAGTGAACGACAACAAAATACAATTAATCTGAATTAATCTTTTGACCGAATAATTGTTTTTTTATTTATTATAAAGATTCATGAGTCTTTTCATATCAATACAAACGATTAATAACATAGTAAAATAGTGATAATGAGCGCTTTTACAATTAGAAACAATAAATTTCTCCCAAACAATGTGTTATGCGCTCAAGTTAAGTAAATACTCAAATTTTTTATAATAAATTAATTAGATTTTCTAATTAGATCTGACGGTTCCTCATAAATGCAAAAAAAAAAAAAACTTCAACTTATACTTAAAGGTTGACCATACGGCTACGTAGCCGTCATAATGGAACAAATAAATAATACTTAAAGGTTAAAATTTGCTCGAAAGAAAGATTTGCCCTCATCAAAACTGCATCAAAAATCCTTTGGCTGATGATGATCTTCGTCTTGCCTACCACTTTAATTACCACGTAACAGGTTAGTCAGACCATGCTACAGAAGGATGATCCGAATGGGATTTGAACTCCGGAGTCCGTGGTGTGAAGGCCAGGCGTTGATACAACTCTTCCATCAAGCCGCCATTGTTTAATGATGTAGGAGTTGAATAAACTCCCTGTATTATTCGATTACTTATGCCGGCTTGCTTGGTGATAGCTTCAATGTAATCACTTCTTTGTCATTCTAGGACTACCATGTTTCCTTTGTGTGGTGTCTAAAGCGAGATGAAGGACTCTTCTTCTTCTTCTTCTCTGGCTCTACAACCTCGAGTGGTCTTGGCCTGCCATTTCTGGCTTCCGTGACTTGAATGTACCCGCAACAGGATAGTCAGTCCTGCGTACGGGGGAACGGCCCGAATGGGACTCGAACCACGGTCCTGTCCGTTCGAAGACCAGCGCCTCGGTTTCCTCGGCCACCGAACCGCTCCGAAGGACTCTGTTTTATACGAGAAATAATTCCAGAATTTGATTGTCAGTCTTTTCAGTTGACATAAATATATGTCTCTGTAAAATATAAAAGCATGCTCGGAATAATTCGTAGCATTTTCGAGGACCGTTTCGAAAATAGTTATATCAGAATTTTTAATTATTTTGTATGTATTTTTCTTGTTTTTGTTTGTTTTTTAATTCGGACGAACGAATTTCTCTTCATGCTGGCACTTATTTTGGGCTTGGGAGATTCATTTTTCACGGAAAAGTGGGGCGGCCCGGTGGGAGAGTGGTTCGGCGCTGGGCCTTCACACCACAGACCGGGGTTCAAATCCCATTTGGACCGTCCCCCCGTAGCATGGACTGACTGACCTGCTATGTGGTAAATTAAGTCTAATACGGCCAGGCCGTCATACAAGAACTAAAAAAAAAAAAAATAAAATAAAAGCTGTCAATCACATTTTGATGTGACAATTGCATGGAATGAAGGCTGGTAGCACAGATCCACCCCATTCGGTGAAATCGGACCTTCGAATCGCTAGTGATGTCCCAGATCTTCTGAGTCGCATTGCGATTTCCTGATGATACAGACGTTCAAAAGTAAACAAACCGTTGGTAACGCATATGGTACGGCAGAAATACTTAATGTAATTGTGACTGAAACTTAGCTTAGAGTTAGACTGAAATTAAATATTGGTTTTTCCGTCATTTGAACGCCTTTGGGACAACACACAAACATTGATGTATTTTTTTTTCAGATTATTATAACGACACACGAAATCGCATCGCAATTGTCACCAGGCTAACGACTCAGTCTTTTGTAGATGATCTATTAGCGTTGATGAAAGATACTTTTTTGTCAGCATTAGACATCTTTAGAACATATTTCGAAGTGGAGAAGAATCTAGAATTTCATCTCCGAGGCGGTCTGATGGGGTCTTATTCACGATAAGCACGATCTCAATCGGTTTCTCCTTAGCATCGATTGGCTTTGTGTTCAAAATTATTCTTCAAAAACAAAAAAATCAAATCTCTACGCAAGGTAAAACAATAAAAATACTGTTAATTTGATCAATCCAATGGAGACAAATATACGGCATAAGTTAAAACATACAAATCCTCTCACAGTCTCTGAAAAATCGCATTTTAAAGGTTCAAAGGATGGATGGATTCATAAAAATAATGGACTTCCATGGAATTTAAACTCATTTTCTCCAAAACAAATATTAAAACACATCATAATCAACAATCTTTCATCCCATATGCTCCTAGTTGTGGTGCATTTTTGCATTCTATTATATAAATATTTTCCAGATCCTTTCCACTATGCATACCTGGAACAGTGAATTCAATCCAAACATCTTACACCGAACCGTTCCGATTTCCAACGGTAAACAACTGTGCCAATGATCACTTGCATGCATCATCTTCCATCTCGATCCATCAGAACACTTTGTCTTGACGATGAGAAGATTTCCCTCGTTCGCCGGCCCAAAAACTTTTCACCAACGGCAAATCAACCCGAGTGCAATCCGTTCCCGATCCGAACCATGCGCAGCCGGAAAGTAAATAAATAAAAAAAAACCCTGAATGACACAAACCGGGCTGTAATCGATAGATGAAGATCGTCCCCACGCCACAGATGCTCATGATTTATTGATTCAGCATGTTTTGCATCTCGTGTTGACTCGCGTCCGCAGAGAGATGGTTTGATCGAAAAACGGTGTAAAAAGGCGAGCACAACATTGGGAGGGTAAGAAAACAGCGTGTAAACAATGTTCATCAGCTTAAAAGGGTTTCCGTGCCCCGCAAGCTGAAAAAGAAGAAAAGGAAAGATGTTTGCATACACTCCGGCGCGACCGTTACGAGCGTGTGCTATCCGATCCGTCGGTTTTTATCATTAGTTGTTTTACGATTTCTTCACCCGCTTGGTAGACGTACTAGCAGCAGCTGCTGCTGCTGATGCTGCTCCTCATTCCCGTTGTGTTCCTCCAAATTTTGACCAACTGTCTCCTGCGGTCAGCGATCGTTCACTTTCCCAGCTTTGTGTACCAACCATCGTAAGGGACATCGTGTTTACAAGATCTTGATAAATAAATAACGATGAGTTATGGTGGAACGGTTCTTGCTCATCACGAAGGAGATTAATGAACCGAGGGCAGCTTCCAGCGGGAAACGTTCTTCCGTTGGAACTGGAGCGGGAAAGAGGGGTTAAGTACATTACTTCCCTGACTCTCCCCCTAGTGACCCTTCTGAGATGGTAGAAGCGTTTTTTGATTAATTTATTTCTAAAATCCCTTCCATCGGGAAACGCATAAATGGATTGAAGGGTGGGTGGATTATTGCCCAGCCCAGGGTGCATTCATTGCTTCGGTAGCATCGCGTTTTCCAAAATTCTCATCCCAAAACCCGTTTCCCGTGAGCTTGTCAGCTACGATTACCCAGCAACGAGCAGGTAATCGCATGGATTATCGTCAACCGAGCGGGTCGCGGTCAATAGACCTTCCACCAGCGACATCGTTTACTCCCAGTGGAAGTGGCAACTTCCGAAAACCTGAGTGGCAGCTGTTTACATCGCAACGCGGGTACTCGCAAGCGAACGCCATACGTCAGCCCGTGTTCGGATGTGCCCGGCATCCGGGCATCCCTTCGGAAGAGATGATGAGATAATTTAATCGACGCTCAAAGCAAGCTAATTCGATCTTCCAGCGTGCCGGTCAACCCCACGGCGAGGGTTCGCCGCTTCATAATTAATCAATCAAATACGATTATTATTCACTTATTGTCATACCATTCGGACCGGTGGGAAACGGGAAGCTCGACAGATTAATGCTAACATCCGACCGGGAGATGCCACTGGCCGCGAGGGTTACTACCAGGCTTACTTGTCCACCGAGGGTGTATTCATTAATCATACCTAAACCATAAGTTAAAGAGCTAACCCACCGCGTAGTGCACAGTCGAAAGGTTGCCCCCGATACGCTGTGTTCGTAAATCAGCGTCCAGCTGTGAAGGGTTCGCGCCGTCTGAACTTTTCAATCTTTCGACCTTGAAGAGCATGTTACGCGTTTTGTTTTTGCGCGTCTAACACAACCATCCCTAATTCGTGTGTGAAATGCGTGTCCGAATGGAGCGCAAAAATGTGATCGGTAATTAAATTATCCACCACCGGTCAATTGATTTTGATCGTGCGTTGAAGCGTCACGATCGAAGCATGACGCTTTGATTCGTGCGGGTTGTTTTTGCGGTGATGTTTACCGCACCAAACGTTGATTGTTTTAAGCCGTTTTAAAGACGAATCGAACTTGAGAGGGCGATATGGAACGAATGGAAAAATCACTCTCAGAAATGTTAATTTCAGCAATTCGCTATGCACAGGAGCAAAATGCTTTTTACAGGCTTTGTAACACATCAAATAATGAAGTTATTTAAAAGGTTTATATGCTTGCATGTAATTTAATTATTATTTGCCAAGTACAAGAACTTCATGACTGAAATGTGTTTCATTCAGTATGAAATATTTAAGCTAATTGGTTAATTGCTTGAAATAAGTTCGCTCTGTTATGCTTACAGCTGTATAACTCAATTGAATAACTTATTCATTTGAATTATAAATCTATTTATTATTGTAATCTTTTTGTATACGATACGTTAGAACACAAACCTAAAAACTATCCTTCAAGCACTTACAATGTCATTCAAATAGTTATCAGATTTCACAGATTTATTTCGTATATGACTAACGTTAAAGCTTTTGAATTTTGAAAGTTAAAATTTAATTTAGTTTATTTTTCTTGTCCTACTGACTTTTTCCTTGTCATAATAATTGCATGTTAGGTATACTTGTTCTATTATTTTCACTCAAGTTGGATAAGTGTATTTGTTAAATTGTTACTTTGTTTTAAGTTTTGTATTTATGAAGTTGTTTCTTGTTTTCCTCTTTGATTCTATAATATAAATCTCATTTCGTTGTAATATTGTTCAATGTAATAGACTGGATCTACTTTTGTTTCATTAACATTTTAAATTAGGTTTGTTTATTTTCTGAAAACAACTTCATTGGGCGTGCATCATGTGGGTGTATGCATTTTTGAATTGGAAACGAATTATTAGAACTTTGTCTATTGATCCCCATTATCGTGGTGTTCAATGACATAGCTTCTAATGAACATTCGTGTTGGATTATATAGTGCATTTCTAATGCTTCTATTTTTTGTGGATGTCATGCTACAGCAAATGTTCATTTCCTTTAAAACACTCTGTTTGTTTTACTAAAATTTCGTTGATTTAATGTTATCCTTTATCTGATATCTTGAAAAAAGTTTCCAATGTTTTATTGTGTTAGCTTTTTTGCTATGAATAAGTATTATTACATTTTTTTTTACTTTTTTATATTGTATTTTATATTTATTGCTCATCTGCTATCATAGCTAATTTTGGGTAAAGGTGACTTTTTCAATACATGCCCCTACTGTCACTTTCTTTTCAGTCTTAGATTTAGTCTTAATCTCTTTTAATTTGAGATTTTATTCGCAACCGAATCTTAAGCTTTTCTCCGAACCAATCAATGCAAATCATTTGAAAATTTTAAACCATATTGTTAACATAATTGGAATTTTCTTCTTCCTCGTGTTTCTGAATCTTCATTGAGTACCAAATGGTGTTTTTAGTGTTCTGATGTTACTCTCATAACGTGCTTAACGTATTAAAGCTTCACTTTGAAACTTCCATTGTTGTTTTCATATCTAAACTGTGACAAAAACTTTAATACAAGTGCTTATGTCGAACTGATGCTGGTAAAGATTTACATACATTTTCTTCAGCTTCAACCTATTACAAAGACCTTCTCAAATAAAGCTGATTTTATTGGCTTCCAATGAAAAAATATGGTCTATTCGAGAAAGACAAGATCTCGACACTAAAATCGTTCTATTCCCTTGGAAACAAGAGCGAAATCAACAATATTCCTCTCTCTTAATTATCTTGCAAAAAAAAACTTTAAGATTTTCTCCTGTTTGTTTATTCTTTTTCGGAAAGCTATAAAATTTCTAAAATATTGGCTTCGACGGTGTATCCGATTAACAAATACTATAATATTTTGATAGAAAAAATATGCCTTTTAAATTAACATTGTAATTTGCAGGTGATCTTAAGGTTGTTTCAGCACTTATTGCAGGACTTCTAATCATGCTCATGATCTGTGTGAAGCGTGTCACATTAAACGCTTGACAAACTGGCCACGATTTGTTTGCGTTGATTTTCGAAAGGTTCGCAAGAGTTGAGCTCAACTTAATTCATTATCACTTACTCACTACTCAGCTATGCTCAATATCGGAGGAAAATTAAATTGCGATACTTCAAAAGAAATGATTTCATACCCACCGGCCGATTCCGAAGCGTCGTGCCGGAATGTTGAAACACAAACACAACAACCACACTAGTCAATATTTACGACATGAAAAACGAACCAAACGATGATCTGTTGGCAGAGCTACTACTGTTAACTAAAGTTCTCAGTAACGATCACCGTTCGATCCCTGTGCCTGTGCGATGGTGGGCGCTGGGAAGTTGGTGTAAATTATGGACTGTTATTCCAGCAAAGCTTTCACCGCTCCGAATGTGGAACCCGCTCTCCATTAATTTCCATCGTACGCCACTCTGTTTGCTTATTTTTGCTACTGCCCGAACTCTACCATTGGACTAATCCCACGTGAATGTTGTTTTTTTTTTGGTGTATTTTTGCTTTGCCTCCACTAGCATCGCACAATTCGAGTGGCTGATGGTGTGTTTGTGTATGTGGCCACCGTATGTCGGGAGCGTGGAATGCGCGCGTGTGCCGTTTCCGAACGCCAAACATCAACAATTGCTCGGAAAATCCATTTCCACCAGTCAAAACACAATCGGGCAAGCGATTCATCGCGATCGGAACGCGGCTGGAGTTCGACCGAACCATTTATCTGCCGCACATTTAGCCGTAACCGGGAAGTTTTGTTTTCTGACCAAACAATCGTGGCCCGCGCACGGGAACGAGCCGCCAGTTTACGAGAACGATGAGCTAAAGAGGCCAAAATAGACGACGGATGACCGCACACGCAATCCAGCTCGTTGCCGGCACACGTGGGTGGTCGCTTGTTCGGAGTGACAGAAAATCTCAACCCTGTCAACGTGATAACTGTCACTGCGTTGCTACTTCCGATGTAATGTTGCTTATTGCCCGGATGGACTGGAATAATTGCACGAAATGGGGGGAGGCATTTAAAATCAGTTCCAATCTTGTTGTTTAGAATTACGAATGGAGTTTGAAAATTATTAACGTAGTCTTGGTTGGACCTCTTGCACATCACGCTATGGAACCAATTCAACTGTTATACTTTCATCTTACCTTTTTCCTCAGAAAAAGTTTGGTCCCGCATGAAGAAAAGACACACCCATAAAATCTTTGTGATATGCGGCGGACCATCAGCAGCTGAAGGCAACACTCATTTCGTAAAGCCAGTACACTGGTTTCACTACGCAAATGCAACCATTTTTAACTGCCTAATGCAACCGAATTCCTCGTAAAAATGGGTTCTTTTCCACTTCAAACGCGTCCAATACTCACCCGTGTTTCGAGTGTGTGGCCGTTTATTGCGCCGACCGGGATTGATTTAGTAGTCAATTATCAAATGCCCCAGTGGCCATCAAGCGGCAATTAAATTGCCTCCTCTACGGCCATGGCTCATCCCCGATCAAACCAAAATATATCAGAAAGGTACAACCACACACACACACACACCATCGCATTGCTGAGACATATTTTTAGAATCCCTTATCGCCGGTCCGAATCACACCGGATTGCACCGGTGTCTGGTGTCGCATGGAATTTTTATGATCGTAGTGAGTTAACGAAAAAAAAAAGAACCAAGCACAACAAAACCGAATCATCACATCGCAAACGGTTCATAGCAAACGGATCGAAACGAGCTCGGAGTCTCTTCTCGCTCTCGGTAATCCGTCGTGGTGTTTTGAGGGTTTTAAGGAAATGGTTCACCGTCCGGGAGTTGCACGAAGGGGAGGTGGCGGTTTTATGTTTCCCCCTTTCAAAAGGGATCCTTCTGTCATCGGCCAGCTGACGATCAGCCGGCGTCGCGATGGTAATTTATGTGTTTACGATGGATTAAACGTACGATAGAGTGGAATAAATCATATCGTACGTCTAAGATGTGTGCTGTTGTTGATCGAGAGTGAAAGTGCTGTCGTTGCGTTGTAAAAGGGAAATAGAAGACTTTTAAGTGCCGTTTGGATTGGAACGTCCAAACATTCGATCGGTTACATCGGGACAGCATAAATCGTATGTGATGACTGTCTTGAGAATCGATGAGAGACACGTGATGTATGAATGTTTTATTTAAGCAATGTTTTATGGGTGTAACATTTTTCGACAAAAGTTAAAATTGCTCTTGAAATATTATTTACTATAGCAATACGGCCTGGCCGTTCCTCATGAATAAAAAAAAAATATATTATTAACTATTCTGTGTAACTTTCAATAATGTGAATCACATGTGGCACTAAACGTAAGATAAGAATTTATTTTCTTAATCTATATGTATATCTATAAGACATTTGAAGAGACATCAGAATAATTGACACGACATTTAGAAAGTCTAGATTTTGCTTTTGAAGCTAATGAGGATGATACAGACCTTCTTTTCAAAATTCTACATTTTTCAATATGGTATCCCAGGGTCTACAGATTGCTTCATCCTTCTATATTGTACCGATTATCAGATCAGGTGCTATCTAACTGGTAGGTCTCTTTGATTGAGTTTCACATTGTTTCATTTACAGAGGCGCTATATTCCAACACAATTTGCCGAAAATTTGGTGTGGTACCTCACAGTTTACATGATTACCCCCTCTGGACGTTCGTCAGAGGGAGCTACGGAGGAGACGGTTCGAATGGGATTTGAACCCCGGCCCGTGGTGTAAAGGCCCGACGCCGATACAATTCTCCCACCGGGCCGCCCCTTATTATGAGAACCTATTATTCAAATAATAAGCAGAGCCTTCAGGGCCATTGATTCTCTTGAATGTCGTGCGTGTAGATACAATTACAACCATGTCTGTCAGAATTGAAATTT
>KI424286.1:6171-16485 GCA_000473375.1 Anopheles culicifacies
CACATTTTCGTGAGGTGAAAGACAAAAAATTGGAAAAGCGTGGAAAGAATAGAAACAAGGAGCTGTGCCAGTGGATAATAATGTGCGAGTCCTTCTTTTATTGGATTAAACGTGCAATTCCGCTTCAGCGATTTAAGTTAAACAATAAGTGCAATGTATATTGGCGAATAATTTGCAATTCATACATCAACAACTTAAATGTGGATCTTCAACTTTAATTGTAATTTGGATTGTTCGTTAATGGTAAGACCCATCTAATGAACCAATGGTAAAACATTATCGGTTCTTTGAATTTTGAAACTCAAAATATAGTTTGTGCTTTGCAAAGCTGTACTCATAATTAAAGGAGCATTCACTCAACAAGTACTTCCATTGATGAGATATTTTTTTAAAAAATTGTCTCATTTAAATTAACACAACAACGCTCGTTTTCTTACCCCAATACACACACGCATTTCTTTTCGCTGGTTGGAATCAGTTGAACCCAACGACGACAGTTCACTTGCAGCTGCCTTTCGCTGCCATTTTGCTAGCGCACCAAAAAAACCGCCAAAGATCGAGAGCACTTTGGCCGGTACGAGCAAGCGTTTGCAGGAATGTTGCGGATTAGCTGAACGAACGCCCATTGTTGTACTCGCGGTTGGTGTGTTGCATGTACCGAGGGCGGGAAAAAAGGGTAGCGTTCGCTTCGGAAACGCTATCGTTACATTTCACTAGTTTCACTTTTTCCAATGGCGTGGAAAGTTCGCCATAGCTGCTAGTCTACATTGGCGGGCGCGTGCTCGTGTGTGTGTGTGGTTGTGTTTTTCTCGTTTTTTTCCTTTTTGCTCGCGTACAGTTCCATCCTGGTGTGGGCTGTCGCTGTTTACGAGGTGCAAATCTTAAAGTCAAGGTAAAAGCTTAAGCCGTATTTCGAAATGCCCGTATCGCATTCACTACCGAGGTGGTATGATTCATATCGGGAAAACCTAGATCACCTTTTACATTGATCAAGCACGATAACTTTGTGTGGCGATGGCATTGGACAAGATCACGTTGATAGTGCTTCTTCGCGTGTTTGCCATCTAGCCTTCAATTAGATTGAAAAATCTTCATCTCATACCGTTGACCTAGAGTTTCGAAATTCTGTTTCACTGTCAAAGATCGAGTCACATCGTCAAAGTGGTTGTAAAGCGATCCGTTAGCCACGGGCAAAGTGCTAGAAGCAGGTGCAATATGGTAATTGAGAGTACCGGCGTGAGAACAAGGGGTGTTGATCGTAGGTATTAGACCGATCCCAAGCATCTTTACCATCACCATTGGTGGACTAGATTTTCGTTGCAATAAAAGCAGATCGTCTCGTGTCGAGGTCGCGATGGGCCCGACAATAGCGATCTTGACCGCCCCATTAGCAGAGACGCATTGTGCACCATGCAGAGCACAAACAAGATGACATCCTTCAAAGCGACCACACCACAAACGCCCAACGCCCATGGACGGGTAAACAGTGCACCCGTTTTTTTTTTTTCGTGAGAAACCACCTTACCTAGCTCAGCATCGGCGGGCCGGCAATTGCACAACTAAGTAGCACCCTTCAGCAACGATTAAATGACAAACCCGCTGCCATCTTCTCATGCGTGTTGAGCAATGTTTAAATGTCCGCGCTACATAATTGCTCGCGGGTTAGGCTTTTGTTGAAACCGGCCGTCTCATCGTGGCCGCATATGGTGGATATTTTACCGGTGACAAGTCGAATTGCAGTTGGCTGCAGTTTTGTTGTTTTTTTCCTTCTACATTCCCCAGCCAGTGTCCTGTGCACGGCACACGGAACGCCTTATTATGGGACAGGCCGGAACGAAATCACCATAAATGTGGTGCGTTATTTTCTTTCGCTTTAGCAAAAGTCAACGAGCTCGGAATGGTTGGTACCGCCTGCACCACCCCATGCCCGGGGCATGCTGAAATTCAACTAAAAAAAAAAAAAAAACACGAGCTTAAACGGATGTTGTGTGGCAAACAAAGTGGGAGAAATTGTTCGCCCTCGCATCGCATCGCTTGGCAGATGTGGGAGTTTGGCAAAGTGAAATGGGTTCCACTCGTGCTCGTGGGTCTTTCACTTTAGGCTGTATGGCTGTACGCTAAAATGGCGCATACCGGAACCGGAAACTACACGCAAGGAACAACGTACAGCGAAGAATGCCGTTCGAAGGAAAACCGGTTCCATTGAGTGCATGGAGTTCCATTTACATGCGTACAGAAAGGACACGTGCCAGTCGATTCTGTGCGTGTTAGCAGATAATTAATTACTTTTTCTGCGATATCCTCAAATTCGATCGATTGCTGGACGAACGAAATTTCATACCGGACATGGTTACATATGAGTGTACTTTGCATATAACCCTGTAGGTTAGGGTGGTATTTACCTAACCGCAGAATCAACACAGGAAGCGTGTGTTCGATGAGGCATGAATGTTTGGTTTAAATCAGCATTCAGCCAGCGGAAGAAGGTTGTTTGAAGACGGTGTCGTCCTACTCCACCCTGAACTGCACAGGTGGATGATGCTAAAGAGCTGCAATTAGGCGTTGACATACAACAAGCGTTATTTAGCAATCGCAAGTGTCATTGAAGACATTGCTGATGAGTCCAAACGAATTATTTGTCTAAAGCAATAAACTAACTGGCTAGCAAACCTTGACATAAAGCCACCAGAAGTGGTTGCAAAACAAAGTCAGTCACCGACCCGTATGTCGGAAACCCGATGTAAATAATTGTAATTGAGTGTAATAATTTACTCTTTTTTGTTGGAGTTTGATAATTCAGGCTATATTTTTGGCTGGCTAGAAAATACATACTGAAGTCTTCGTAAAACTATAGAAAATGTTGAAGATGATGAAGAATTTATAAATGAGTTTTAATGGATTTCCTTCGATCAGATTTGATATGCATGACTTATGTTACGAAAAACTGGAAAACAGTTATCAATGTCGAGTAGGAAAGAGATTTTATGTGCGCTGGTAGAACTCCTCATCAATCCGATGCAACTTCAAAAAATTAATTGCTTCAAAAATAAAATTCTCTGGCATAATTTGAGTTTTGGTAGGTACTCTATACTCTTTGGAATCCATTGACATTATCCTGAAATGAACGTCAATAAGGAAAAAGAAAAGCGCCTTAAACACAAATATTACAATACAAAATTCTCAAAAGAAAATCATCCTGCTCCCGTGAGGAGGACATTATTTAGGAGCCAGATGTTAGGAGTAGCACAGCTTTAGCAAATAAACTGAGCAAAACTCCACAATTACCTAAGACTCCTTATTACTCAAGGGTATTCTAATATTGAACATGAAGCTCTCGAATGTTGGACATTGCGCTTGAATTTCAAATATCAAAGATTCTTATCACCGATCGATCATCAACATATGATTTGTTACTCTATTACTAATATTGCTTGTTGAAGTATAATTTTGCTTTTACAGTGCAAGTTCCAAACTTCATAAAAATGTCTAAATGATTCCCAAGATCCATTACTCTCATGTAGCACCCATGGAAAGCTTGCCATCAAGCCAAGGGGAAAACAACGTAACGGTGAAACACTGTAATTTATCTGCCCGTCGTTGCGCCTAAATCATTAGTACAAGCGCACCGATTGAGGATTTGGGGCCAAAGTTAATAACACACCAGCCGGTCTAATAGTCTAACGCGGCGCGCATGCGAAAAGGAGCATGACGACACTAGCCCCAAATTCTGAACGTACATGCCATACCGAGGGGGAATATTTTCCCAAAAAATGTAGAACAAATTCCCGCACCCCATTGCGTAAAGAGTTAGTTGCCTTTGTTTACAGCTGGTTATTGGTATTGGATTTGAAGGAAAGCTATCGTCCATCTCTTCCCAGAAATTGAATCCTCCCGGCCTGTGCAGACGGAATCGTAGAGGTGCATGATTTCGTAATGCCCAACGATGGTAACGATCGTCGGTGAAGCATCATCTTGCGTCCATGTGTGTTATGTGAGCCATTCGAGGCTGGAGGCAGTAGCAATGCAGTCACATGCCCCCATCGGATGCGATACGGTTACGGATCGCTGTGTGAGGTTAATGTTGTATTTTTTCCTTTCTTCTCTGCTGAATTGCAAGCACAACGTGAAGTCGTCGTCGTGTGTACGAAAATTAAAAGTGAAATTAATTTCCATCGCCCCTCGTGTGGAGGCGTGGAACGATGGCGATGATCGAATCAACTCGAGAGTCGAAACTTACCGGCTGGAGATGTGCGTCTGGAATTAGTCTGCATCCGGCATCACAGCATGTAAGCGAATGTCTTGCAAATGCGTAGAGTCATAATGCCATCAGCAGCACAACGATGCGAAATTTCTCAAACGTTCAGCTGCATTATGTGGTGAGCGATGACTTCAGTTCTGCCACCGAATCACAATTAATTAATTGAAAGTAAGGCTGAGAAATGAATAAAGCAGTAAAATACTTTAAAATATTCAATCACGTGTTGTACGATAGTTTTGGAAGTTTTTGCGTCAAATCACTCGAATGACACTCAAAAGCTTCCTGAGTACTGGCCATTTAGGATTTACAAACAAAACACTAGTCAAACGGTACATTTTCCCTTCATGCTGTCATGCAATCAGCGTACCAAGCTAAGAGACTGCATGCTCCGGATCAAGCCGATTGCAACATCATGGCGACCAGGAAAAATAAACCGATCAATGGACAAAGCGATCACCTAGCGAGGGGCAATCAAAACCGTGGCATGAAAAAAGAAAGTGGTTTGAATTTAAACTTCCAGGTGCGCAGGTGTGCTGTTGTTCCTCTATCGTTTTCTGTGTGTGTACGTTTGTTGCTGTGTATTATTATGTGTAAATCTGAGCGAATGTGTATGCCCCCTTTTTCGTACCGAAGCGAACGACCGATCGAAAGGCGAAAAAATATTAAGGGACGCAAAAATCGGAATAATTTCATAAAAGTGTAGCGAACGAACTTGGCAAACTTGGTCTCCCCGGGGTACGGCTACAGCACGGACGCCGTTGCCTTTAGTGCAACGCACCACAGACAAGAGGGAAGCGAAAGGGAAGTGGTGCGGTGCGGTGGAAAAAACGAAAGTGAAAACGTACCGAGCGGAAAAGCTTTGTGCCAGGTGCAAACGCCCTCCCCCAAAAGGAAGCCTTCCGTGGCGCAAAGGAACTAAGTGTTTGTGTGCGTGTGTGTGATGTTATTGAAGGGTGGGCGAAAGGAGTCAATTTGTTTGCATGGTTTTGTGTAAAGTGAAGGACCACGCGTTGTGAGACATTGAAGTATTTGATTTATTAATCTAGTTACCTTTGAAGACATTGCTATAATTATGGCCGAAAGTCGTCAAAGGCAATTATAGCAAATATTTGAGGATCTCAAGCAACTGCTTCTTGATATATGTTTCTTTTCATTCCTAATAGCCTTAAATAAATGGAGATCAAAGAATAGTGCATTGCGAAAGATCAACTCCGCGATCCGCGACTCGCGACCCGCCAGAAGAAACTAACGATCCGATCCTCGTGTGACAGTATCCCACATTTCCATTCCTTGTGGTCGTGCCGTGTCACGGCTTGAGTGTGTGTGCGCGAGTGATTGTGTGTGTGTAAGTGTCGCGTACAAAAGATCGTGTGCGTGTATCCTTTGGCGGGTTGTGTGTGTGTTCACGAATGAGGTAAAATGTTAGGACCCACCAAATGGAGACTCCTAACGATCGTTGCCGGTATACTGCTAGCCCACGCGATCGAGTCACCTACGAGTAAGAGCAACAAGCTAAACGCACAGGTACGCTCCTTCACCAATCCCGAGCTCGGGTTGCGCATTGAACAGATCAGCCCGTGGAGTACGGGCCGGAACCTACCGGCACGGAATCTGCTCGTCCCGCATCAGCTGTTTTCGCGCGTGGACAACATACGGTACATCGACAGCCGGACACCGAACAGTCGCCATCTGCAGAGTACGTTCGGGGCGTTCCGGTTAGCGGATGGTGTGCAACAGCCCCAGCATGGCGCAAGCATACAGCGGCGTCGTTCGAAAGCCTTCCAGATGCGCCGCTCGGATGAGGTGGCCGCTGATGTTGGGTTGACGCTGGAACAGCAGCCCGGTGCATCGGTATTACCTTCTCCAGAACAGGAACCCATCTACCAGAATGTGAGTCGTGCCCAGCGTCAACATCGCTACAAGATCATTCCCATCAGCTATTTCTACCGAGAGGAAGCACAACCGATCCCGTCCGAGCTTAAACCTGTCGGTCCTAGTAGACCACCGAAGGATACGGATAATGATGAGCCTGAGGTCCCGGACACAACTTCCAAGCCGAGTCACGATCAAGATCATGGACAGGATGGTGAAGAGTATGCACGATCCGATACACCCATCATAGGAGCACGACGGTCGGGTATTCAGTTCCCGGGACCTCTGAAAGCTGCTACCGGGTTCACTCCCCAAGGCTACAGTGAGGAGAGTCTTACTCTTGGTGACAATTTGGGTCTGTTCCAGCAACCCGTCAGTACTGCCGACGAGTATGGACCGGTGGAGGGCGATTCCGCGCACGAAGGTCGTGGTCCAGATGAGTTCTCTCGCAGTCTGTACGCTAACCGCTTCTTCCGGGACTTTAACCGACCAACACCGATCGATTTACGTCCAGCGGAATCTCTCCCTCGGCCAAGCCGTCTGATCGAGTTCCCGGGAAATGTGAACGTGAAGCAACCGTTCCGGGATGATGTCACCAAGTTTGGTGATGTTTCTGGCCCAGTCACCGCCGTCCAGCGTCCATTCGGGGACTTTGGCGAAGGCAAAAACTTCCGCACGTTTGATCCGAACTATTACACCGACAGCCCTTACCAGCCCAACCGGGCACCACCATACTTCCCAGCTAAGCTGTACACCGAGCCAAACCAGAAGATCTACCAGCCGTTGTGGAAGACCCGTTCGCCACGGGTCGTCTTTCCGCAGGGTGATCTCGCCTCCGGTCCGTCCGGGTTCGGTGTGGACAATGTCGTCTTTCGGTGAGTATCCTCGTGTCCGGCGTAGTTCGACGTAGTGTGTTGCTAACGTTCCCCGCCCATAGGGACCAAAACTTCGGGCTGAACGAGCTGGCCGCTATACAGGATGTGCGGAACGAGTTCAACCAGGATGACATCAACGATGAGCCGGCGACGACCAGCAAAGATCGTGGTAAGTGCTGGAACACCTTTCTAGAGCGATTCTCTCTCCGACTTTCATTTTGCGTGTGCTCTTTTCCAGTCCTCTCTTGGCTTTGTTGTGTATCCTCTTGCTCTGTCTCTTTATCGGATGGGTTTGCGACTTTTTACTGTTGGTTTTTCCTCTTGGAAGTGGGTTGTCTACGTCCACGTCCACGGAAACAAGCATACGAACCGACGTGGGGTGAAGAATGTTCTCGGTGTCATTTTCATGCAATTTTCACTCATTCTTTCTAAGCTCTTGGGTGTCGAGGGTGTACAAGTTCTAAAGATGACTGTAATGGGTTGTGGCTTCAGATAGGACCGTACTACGATTCATCTCATCTCATTAATTCCTTTGTTCATTTGACACTTCATTACCGTCCATCCGTCATTAGTAAATAATTTTCCTTCTCGAGATCTCACGGTTCATTTCCATCAACCATCGTCAAGGAAGAAACGTTTCTTACTTGGCTTTCTTAACGCTTCTATCCACCCATTTTATTCTTAAGCCGTTTGTCTTCGGTTTTGTAAAGTGTATAGAAAACTCTTAACTAGCTGCAAAAGGTTGGAGAGAAAAATTGATGCTGGGCGTAACTCGGTAGCACCACTACCGAAAAGCTGCATTAGAACCAGAGCGAAATGCCATTACAAATCCTTTTATGCGTTATGAAAGGAAAATAGGTTAAACCATGCGCCTCTGTAAATATACTTTAAACTCGTGTATGTGTGTTGAGTTTGAGTACGAAACATATCTCAACTCTTTTGGTAGCTTTCAGAGATCTGGATGCAATGTTGCGTCCACCATCACCACTAAGCCGTGTGGAAAATCTGCGTCCAAGTTTTCCATTTTCCAAACAGAAACCCTCTCCCTGCGTCCGAGTTCCCAGAAGCTCTTCCAATCTTTGTAGCTTAATCTTTCCACCTCGTAAAATGGTGTTACCGTGCTGTAAGGGCTTTTCCTCCTGGGGGTGAGCGATCGCAAATGGCGTGAACTTTGTGTAGTTGGACCAGCACGAGCGCATTCGCAGATGGTGGGTGCACGAGTTTCGTGGTGGCTTTTCCGTCGATGATTTCTTACACAACGGCCCCACAAAAAAAAAACCCGAACGTCCAGACGGCCGTACAGCCTGCTTCGGATGGTGGCACCAGATTGCTTAAACACAGCGCGAAAGGCGTTATATTGCTACACTTAAAATACTTTCTCCGCATTCGTTTCGGGCGGATGGATGTACAGCATGAGCGTACGGTTGGGATGAAAGAAAACAAAGCAAAAAACAGAAAATACACACAACAGAAATTTACACAGCAATAACACAAAACAAACACAAAGAAACATTTCGATTGTTTAGTGGCTTACATTAAATCGGTACAATGGTTGTTTCCTGCGCAAACGCGCAAACGTTTGCCGAGCGCTTTATAGATGTGTGTTTGTGTTATTTGGCAACAAAGAAACGATTTGTTTCCAATTTTGACCGAAGTAGTTTGGTAGGGCTGGCAGTTACATTTTATCAATTGTGTTGGAAAATAGTGTGATTTAGTGGAATGCTATAATAATTCGGAAAGCCCTTCTTAGCGGAAGCTTTTATTGCAAGCGTTTCTTCTTTTTTACAACGACGGTAGTGCTCGAAATACAATTTTTAGAAGACTTTCGAGAAAAGCACATACCTTCGATTGTTTCCTGGTATTGATTCTCTATGTTTAAACTCCTGATTGAATCAGGAGGCTTTGTAAGCCATTTTATTTTTTAGTTGCTATAATTATTACCAAAATAAAAATGAGCTCTAATATATAAATAATTACGTATATCTGCTAGGATCATCTCTGGAACTGAGTGTTTTTCAAAAAGTTTTGAAATTTATTACTAAATTTTAATTTGAGTGCAAATATTAATATAAATTCGTTTGGATGGCCCGGCGGGACAGTGGTATCGGCGCCGGTCCTTAACACTACAGACCGAAATCAAAATCCCCTGTAGCAAGGACTGACTATCCTGTTATGTTGTAAATTTATACCAGCATGGCCTGGTCATGACAGAAGAACAAAAAAAAAACATAAATTAGTTCACAAACACTCTTCTAAAAATTAAATAATGTAAGAAAAACTTAAAATTACAGATTTTCATTGATCTTTTTTTGATCTGAAATAGTTGTTGATTGATCTTCTTCTTCTCTAGCTCTACAACTTCGAGAGGTCTTGGCCTGCCATTTCTGGCTTTCGTGATTTGAATTTTACCCGCAACTACAGTCAGTTCTTCGTGCGGGACAACGGCCCGAATGGGATTCGAACCTCGGTCCTGTCCGTTAGAAGACCGGCGCCTCGGTCTCCTCGGCCACCGAATCGCTCCATCGCTTGATCAATTACTCCGTCCACCGCTTGATTGATCAATTACTTTTATTGTAGTGAAATATTTGTCACACAAACACTGAGAACAATAACTCGTGAGTGGAGGGGTTATTAATTAATACTTTTGCGAAAACAAAAAATAATTCATAATACTCTTCTGTTCTCCACAGTAGTTTCTTAAAAACATTTATTCAATCATAAAGAAAATGTCACCTCTAATACAACGCAAAGCTCCCGAAGAGATCCTTTTCATGAGAAGCAGCATGAACCATCGTTAGCCTTCTTAGGTCTAAACTGCACTTTTACTGCATCCTCTATTACACCATACACATCTTACGTATCTTCCCACAGAAGATGCAAAAGATCTTCCACATCCCGATTATCGTGCTCTTCGTTTCGAATGTATTTTCCTGCGTCCCAAAAGCCACGTCACCGGAGTACCATTCTCGTGACATTCAACGACTCGCTGCACGTCCGGATGCACTTAGTCCGGATGCGAGTCGTGCATGTCGTGTGCAGTGTGCGATGCAGACCCTCACAAACCGCCCTGCCATGTCGATGCGAGGTCCATTTCGCTCGTTTCGGTGGATAAAATATGGAGTGAAAGTTGCTATTTGGTCGTCGATGACGCGACGCCAACCATCCACCATGGGGCCATGATGGGGCAGCAGCAAAACCAAAACAAAAAAAAGGTCTCCCCTTCGCTCACTCGGATCTCGGACTGGTCGGATCGGCCAAAACTGGTTCCGGGGTTGCCTGTTGCCATCGAAATCGTGACTGATTATGTCA
>KI424287.1:0-13216 GCA_000473375.1 Anopheles culicifacies
CTTGCTTAAAATCTACTGCTAGATATTTTTTTCCACCAGCTATCGTTCATTCATTATCACACACCTTGAATTAAGGCGCTTATCAAAAAGCAACGCGTTAATGAGCTGTGTCGAACGGAAGCGTAGAATGTGTGCGAAATGATTTGTCTCGTTGCGAATACACGAGCTCCCATTTACCTTCCAACGCATTTTCTCCGTTTTCAACATTTTTCATGCACAACAAGCCGTTTGCCGCGTTCCCGGCACCGGAAAGCAAAAATCAGGCACAATGAATGGGTTAAACGAGCGAAGAAATGTCTATTTGTCTTCTCCGTACTGTGTGCACGGCAATCCACGTATACAAATAGACAGGAAGACACGGCTGCTTACACATCGGCCATGTTCTTTCCAGTGACAGAAACGCGACGACGAAACCATTGTCAATGCTGTCATCATTGTCTGGAGGCGTGAGGTTCGCATCACCTACTGGCTCTGGAAAAATGGAAAACGTTGCTACCCCACACTTTAAAAAATGTTACTGCGTGTGCTGTACCGGTAAGCAGTACCGGTGGCGGGTGTAGTACATCCTTCGCCGAATGAATAATTGCTACGGCGATGTGGGTGGAAATCAAAGAAAACGAGAAACCGTATGTATCGAGAGCGAAACATTTCTTACGGCGAATGGGAAAAAAGGACTTCCTGTTAACGTAGTGTTCGCACGTGTGACGTGCGTACAAACCCATCACTCGTCGTGTGGCTAAATGATTTTTATTGCAGTCCCTTATTACGTTCCGTGACAAAGTAACATTGTCCGTTTGATACATGGCGTGGCATCTTTATTATGCTTTTCTTCTTTGAACCATTCTTCATGTAATACAGTTGTATGTTAGTGGATTCCATATTTCGTCCAGGCCCTCTCAGCTACGTCTGCATACAGTAAGGACCGCAACATAGCTACATTTCTAATACTTTTAACCTTTTAGAGACATTAACATATGTGACCTGCTCTATGCACGCATCATGCACAATCGTTTTATCGTTGAAAAATTTAATTTTTTTTTTTTTTTTTTTTGTTCTTGTATGACGGCCTGGCCGTATTAGAGGGGAAAAAAAAAAAAAAAATTAATTTAAAAAAGAAACAAATTCAAGTGAATTTCAATCGTTGTACAAACGCCATTTAAGAAATAATACCAAAACACAATGTTTTTTCGTCCATTTTACGTCCACTACTGTTTTTCCCGGAAGTCGTTATTCTGACAGCGAGCCATCGTTAAAGGTAGCAGCGTGTACATTTATTTGCCTCTTCACGTACAAACAAATGTTGGCAAAAGTAACAGATCTACATTCCATTCATTCCCATCAAGAGAAAACACAACACTTTTGGTCGTCATTGAAAACAAGCAATGATATGTATGCACTACAGGTGAAACAAAACAAACCGATCTCGTACCGCAGTACGAGTCACGTGATGCTTTGTTTTAGGGAGCAGGGTGAAAGAAAAAACAATAAAAAACGGGCAAAAAGCTAACGGCTTCCCATAACCACAACTCTTGTGGGGCATGACGTACACAGCACATAATGGGCGAAAACAATCAAGTGAAAATTTTAAGCCCATTTTTCATAAGCATATTACCATTTTACCCCTAAAGCTACAGTTACAGGACGGGTAATGACGGGTCGGACGATTGTACCGAGGAAGTAAACCATGAGAGGATTGGTGGTGATGGACCATTGACGGCCATGTCGGTGAACATGCACGTTACGAGGCGCATCCTTGGAATGGAAATACTCAAGAGTGTGTGTGTGTGCGTGTGTTTTAGCAGTGAAATATGAACTTTTATGAAATTGCCAGTACACGGCTAAGGCCTACTCACTTACATACAAGCGTACAAACCCATCACTCGTGTATCCAATGATCTTGCTCACAGGGAGTCTGTAAGGTAGTGAAGGACCACCGTTGGTACCGGAGAAATGATAAAACGACCAGGGTAACGGTATGGCTTCTCGAGCGGGCTTTTTTTGTTAGGTAGAATATGTGGTTCGAGCGATTCGACGAACCTAACTCCAATTCCACGTTGCCCAATCTGAAGCTCCAAAGTATGCAGCGCACGGAAAAGAAGCTCGATCTGCCGATGTCGGACCGTTGGCCGACCTGGTATTGCGAAACGAGGTCCACTAAGCTTGGTGCTGGTGGTGATGATGATGATGTAGAACGAGGTTTTATTTTATGGTTCTTCAATATTCAACCTTGGTTCAAATTTCCCCGTGAGATAGAGTGAGACAAAAAGAGAGAGAGAGAGAGAGAGAGAGAGAGAGAGGCAAAGAGACCGAGAAAGAGAGCAAGAGAGTTCGCTCGGTAGTCAAGCCAACTCGACCACTTCCGTTGGGAAAACCTTGTACTGTGCCAAACTCCTGGGAGCAGAAACATCGGCCTGCTGGCCCAGCATAATTCAGGTCAGCGCAAGAAATGGGGGACGACTTTCATCTATGCTCGTACCGATGCCGAATGAGTAGGAAAGGTGCTTAGTGCATAGATGGTGGAGTGTGGAAGCTGAACAATAAAACTCGCTCTTCACTGCTGTACTCCATCGGGAAGGAAAGAATTTGCAATCTCATAAAACCCAACCCCTGCCCAACGAAATTTCATGCGGGCCGCACAATCCACATGGTCCAGAACCGCAGATCGGATCGGGTGGACGATAAAATAATGGCGTCCCGCGTGGTGTAGCGCGTGGACAGATGAGAGCAATCTTTGCAAAGCTATATAAATGCCACAAACTGAAGAGCATTGCGGGTGCTAAGCTGCATGGGGTCGTACGTTCGACAGAGGACTATCCTATCGATGCCCGTGCGCTCTGGCCCTTTTTCCGAGCAAGGATAATGGCTCGGAATGCCAGATCCGTGGTAGAGTTGGTATACACGATCGGGTGTGTAATTTATCAATTACTGCATCTGGTGAAGCTTTACTTTTAATACGTTTATGGCCTTGTGCTGGATTTCCAAGTTGAGAGTTTTGTATAATTTAATGAAAACTGTAGTCGTGTGTATGAATTTTTCTGGATCTAGATCTGGCTCTTCTTACTGTTATTTATCATGTTTCTGTGGCAATAATGTTTTTTTCTCACTCAACACCACATTCCCGTTTGTGTGATTGTGATATTATTCTTTGGAGGATTTGATTTGCACACATAGATGCTGTTGGGTGCTCTCAAGCACGTTATATTTTTACCTCACACTTGTAGTAAACGGTTTAATAGTCCGGAGATGATCTACGGAAGCGGAAATGTGCCATAAAATCAAACCATCCCATTTGCACGCAGGTCATATTCTTTGCGGTAACGTAAATGGCGTAATGAGTTCCAAAATGAAACTGACGACAACAATCGTCACCGACGACTGTCAAGCGAATTCGATTGTTCTTCATCTCTAGCTACGAAAAGGGCATCTATACCTTCCCTTGGAATTGCTGCAGAGGAGCTGGGGAGAAAGATTATTACATACGTATTCCACGGAGCTCGTATGACACAATTGCTGGGCCCACTTTTACACGGCGTAAGGTTTGGTGCGTACTTCGATCGAGGTGTTAAATAAGAAGCACTCGTAAACGCTTCAACAAGCATGGTTTCGTAGCCATAGCCAACGACTGCGAGACATACCGAGACCGGCTCTGAGCAACACAATTGTATTTTGATTGGCCCAATCTAACAGATCATGGGGAGAAATAAATAAGGAGACAGTGAAGATGTGTAGAAGGAACGGTAGTAGAATAAAATAAAACTGAGGCAATTATGTGTGTTGATTTGTTACTTATTGTAAGTAGCAATGATGCTAGATTGTTTTTTTCGTTGTTTTTTTTTGCTGATGATAATTTAACACGGTAGCAACACGAAACTCATCATCATCGATTACAATCATGATAGTTTTTGCAGAATATTTTATTTTTGTAATCGTGTTTGAAAAGAAAACTTCCTACTGAAACAACATTGTTATTGTGTTGGATTTCGATAACTAACCGATAAACATGTTTATGTTTGAAGTCTTAAAATATGGGAGTTCTTACATAATAGTTAATTAATTAATTATCAGTAAATTCTCAGAAAACCAATTGCTTAACAAAACACGATCCGAACTAACCGAACTTAACAAACAGTTGATGTAAGCATGATCTAACTGCGAAATATACAGGTGAATAACTTTAAACCGTAGATGCAGAATTATTTGGAACTTTTCGCAGCAATGTTCGAAGAATGTATGTTTGATTACGATTTCGTAGTATCATAAATTGGTCGTGCTGTGTTGGGTATCCCATGCACATTTCACTAAAATAATTACATGGACATGTCCAGTCTTCGATACACAGTTTTTATTTATTTGTCTACGACCACAATACGAAACGATAAAACATGCAACAAAATAAAATTGAATTGACGAACATACTGTTTGGGTTTTAGAATATACCAGAAGATTGCGGCCTGAAGACATATTAGATCCGCAGCCCTGTTGTCATGCTGTGCTTGTGTTGTCTGAATTATTTTGGGTTTTATTTCCACCGATGAATGTCGCAAGGTTTTAAACAAAACGAGACAAATCCAATATCAAGTCCAAGAGTAAATATATCAAACTGCCCTCATACTTGGATAGAAATTTAATCACGACGCTTAATGTTTGACATTTTTCAACAATAAACCAAGTTTTTCCGATTTAAAATAATTTTATTGTATCATGGAGAATTTGGAGACTTTACCCAGATATCAATATTCACATTGTTACAATTTTTGGAAATAACATTCATTCATCACTAGTTTCTACAGGACTTCGAGAGAATGGTTGTAGTGATTGTTTTTTATATCAATTAATTAAGGACATTTACTCTGCAAAATGAGATGAGAATGAGATTTACTCTGCAAAAATGGATGCATAAGCCTATTCTGGTGCATTCTGAACATTAAACTGTATTTGTGGTTGGAACATTTTTTATTGATCTGACATTATTGAAGGAATGGCAGATTTTTCTCCCCTAAGGCTCGTTACCAAATCCCATCAATACCGAACGACAGCTTAGAAAAAGTTAGTCTACTGAGCTATTTATGGTAGCTTGAGCTAGTCACGAGAGAGAAGAAAAGAAATTGATGCCACAGTAATGCTTCCTTTTTTTTTCAAAAGCTTAATCACGTGGACGGAAGTGACGATGAAAAACCAAATAGCACATGTATTTTTCTAAATGTCGTCAAATATTTGTTCAGCGTTTTATCATTATTCTTCGTTGAACAACAATCACAGTTTACATCGAAACGTCGAGCATAGCTTTCATCTTTTACTGTAAAACATTAAGACTTTGATCAAATGCCAGAATGCTCAATTTCAGCGAACAGTTTCTATGTATCTGTTTGTGTAGTGCCGTTTTTTGTAGCTATGTTTGATGTTTCTTCTAGAATAAAATCGAACAAACAAACCCAGCATGAAAAGACGGCAAAGTACTAGCGATTTGCTCTGGAATCTGTAGCTTGTTCGAAATGTTGTTGTTTTTTTGTGATTGGTTCGTGAATCGTGGTGCCTATGTGTTTTAATTAAATTTGACAAAACCCATCGAGAAACGACGCTACATCCGGCCCAATATCCTAGCTCTCGATAAACTTTGACGTCATAGTTAACGGTAGTCATCCTTACATTCACTGATGATTCTATCGATCTGATGCCCAGCAAGAGAATAGCCCTCGACTTAAGCTAAATGGTGTGGTGTATTTACAGAATCTACATAGAAACAGCTAAGATTAAGAACTTATTTCGAAGCTGTTCAAAACTTTCCGTGGAATTTTACTCGAGTTTCACGTCATGATTAATATTTGGACAAGATGATCCGCTGTAGAAGGCATACGAAGCCGTAAGATTTGCCGCTATGTTTTGTTCAAAATTATCTACACTTGCAGATTTGTTTTAAAATAAATAATGATAACTTGAGTAACACCTTTGAACGTAACAATGAATAACACAATATATTAGCTTACTTTTTATCTTTAGTTCTGTTGTGTTGATCATTTTCATAATATGAAAAATAAATTATGGCAACGTGTAATTACTTTTAACCTTGCTTAGGGAACGTTCAATTCTGCAGCATCGTTGATAGTCTTCACCACAACAAGTATCTTAAGATACGTTGATGTAATTTCTGAGCAAAGATAACTTTTTCAATCAACAAGCCACATTTTCCGTTCGTTCGTTTTTTGGACTATCAGCTCGAACTAGTCTAGCACTCGACCGCATGCTCCGGATAAATTGGAACAAGGAGGGTTTTAAGGTTGCCGATTCACAGTTTCGAAAGTAACAGGATATGAACGCCGGCCCAAAAGCCTGTAAAAAACCCAACCACAAACCCATCCGGCTCACAGTTAATCCATCGTTAGCAAACTATTCACACGCTAATGCATGGGAAGAAAGCTCCTATATCAATCCAGTGCTCTTAGCGCTCAGTAAAACAACTATTTTTGACAACGTATACTGTCTGCTGAATCATCATCGTTGTTCTCTATGACCCTTTAGATTGGAACTCTGGTGATATTGGCGAATAGTCGCTTCATGTCACGAGCCCTTCTTTCGAATCGGAAGGGCAGTATCGATAGCTCGTATGAATCAAAGCTGGTGGTTAGATAAAGAAGTGCAGTTCTGTAGAGTAAAATTACCATAAAGAGCTAACAGATATTTTCGCCGATACTTAATATTGCAGTCGAAATGCACTATGGTATGTTTAAGGATTTTTTTTAAATTGATGGTTGTCCTGTTGGATTATTGCCAGTGTAGAACTTCCGGCAGCACGGTTCGACCGCTAAAGAATTTAATTTTATTTTAAATTGCACCTAGTGCCAAATTCTGTCTGATTGCAAAGTGATTCCAGTCTGACCTTAACTGTGCAGCGATGCATGCATGATAATGGGCGCAAATGCCGTTTAAAGTCGTTTTGCTCTGCTAACGCAAACTATCATTATCGTTTGGTAGCGAAGAAATGAATATAATTGCGAGGAACGTGTGGAACGAATGCATTTAATGACACAAAAGCTAGAATGATCCTCGATTGAAACCAGAATGTGACAAAAGCTGCACTCATACCATCACAAGTAATCAACATAAAACTTTGTCATATTGTGATTTTTTACTAAAATATGATTTTCACTGGTGTAGTACATTAGTTGCATGAGAAACGATAATGCAATTTTAATTTATAATGTTATTACACATTATTTTTTTATTATTATCAATAATACTATTATTTTGATCACTTTAATTAAATCTCTTGTCTCTATTCCTGAACTATCAGTTACTAATCTAAACCTTTAACTATAATCATCTGCAGAGTGTTCAATGGAGCAGGCCGTTTGATACTAGCCAGAGTACTCAATAGCTCAGAGCATCCCAAGAAAGAATGAATAATATGGTTAGAGTAGGTTAAGAAAATTGATTGGATAAAATTAAAGAAAAGAAGAACCGAAGGCAGACAGAAGGATACCAAATTCAAAACGGTCGGTAAGAGCATTGAAAAATCATCCTTAAAGTCTTTAAAGTCATATCATATCAAGATTGGTGCAAAGGGGATGCCAGAGATTGGAAGGGAAGAGGGGAACGGATGGGGACATAGACGGGACATATGAGTTCGTTTATAGCATACGAAAGGTTAATTCAAAGTTATCAGCATTGTGAAACATAATAAATTTGATTTTCGTTATAATTGCTTAATACACAACAATTAAACAAAACAAAGAAGTCTAATAATGTGAAACAAAACGTCTGATTTGTGAAGAAACTATACTACATCAATGATGTTTTTGCTTTTAAGTCCCAAAAGCCTGTTTAACCACAACAAACTGTTGATAAAGTTGAAACCGACAGAGAAGTTTTCTTTTGAGCTTTCTGTCTGATAACATCTACCTAGGAAATGTGTCGATGTGTCAATGCTGGTCAGCAGACTATTCTTCAGTTTGTTTTTTTTTTGTATCCTATAATCCGGATTTTCTTTTTCCTCGATTTACTTGCTTCGTTCAAATATCTCCGAGTTGAATGTTTATGCTGGTTTCACTAGTACAAACGATCACCAACAGGATCTCTTTCATTCATGCTTACTCTCCAATGACAGCTGTGATTGTAGGTTCAAGGAAATGAGGATATGTGTGGAAAAATCCTTAACCCATTGAGACCACCACTGCATGGCACGTAAAGTTATTTCAACTCCCATCGGATGTCAACAGTCAACAATATGTAGAAGCCAGAAAAAAAGTACAAATTCACACACATACAGACCACCAACTATCATCAATGGCTAGCATGAAGTTCGATACAGCCTGACAAAGATGTTACAACGTTTCAAGGCGTGGGCAAGTCCTTAGAAGAAATCCACAGCGCCGACCCACGTGACACATGAACAAAGGCAAGAGTGAATGTAAACTAAAAACTTAAACAGACATTTTTGCTTTTCTGATACTTTCCCTGCCAGTTTTGCTCTTCTTGGTCCGCAAGGGCCGAGTGGATATTTGGCTGTAGGGAAAATAAATAGAAATTCAGCAACATCGGGCTAACGAAAGTTTACAACATTTTCTACACTTCGTTTTTACTGATACTGTAAGTTTTTCAAGGACTCTCGTTGGTTATTTGGTGTTTGCCCTACCCGAAGTTGTGGGCAGCCATCGCCCAAGACGGCCTGTCGACAAACGATCGAAAAAGCAGAAGAAGGGGTCAGTAAATAAAAGTTTGACAAAGTTTTCTGCAACCAGCGCTGGATGTTGCTCTCATCCCGGCCTCATGTTTAAGCTAACCCTAGCCGGGCGAAAGCATGGGCAGCAACAATGAAAAAAGCTTACCAACTGGCCACAAAGCAATGTATGTTTCTTCTAGACGTTCCACCGGAAGAGTGTAATGTTGATTGTTGTTAGTTAGTTTCACCCCTGCATAGCATTGTATTCCGGCTTGGTTATGATAAGATGTGGATAAGTACGGTGTCTTGTACGTATCATTTGGACAATGTGCTAGCTAAAACTTGTTCCTACTCTTGGGTAGCAATTCCCCAATTGAATGTTATCATTTCGCCCATAAGAGATGGAATTTGTGGTAGAAGATGTGTGTATGTGTGAGGGATATACAGGAGAAATATTTGTTTATTTTTCTTTTAGAAGATGTTTTGTACAATTTGGTTCAGGTATCACATGTGGCGAGTAGTAATTTACAAACGAAACCACTGGAAAGCCCCCACCATCCACCATCAGATTTGGGACAATCAACGTGAAAAGCTTCTTCAAACACTTTTATTTGCATGTATGCCCGTACCAGTAAAACGTACTAGGGAATTAAACTGCATCGACTGCTAATTGGTGTTATTATTTGATTAAACTTCGATTGATCAGTTTCCCATGGAAATAAACCACCGAATCAAGCATACTAGCAACATCAATATTACATTCTGTCAACCAGGTCATCAACCAGTGCCCCAATGAAATTTCCCCAAAACCCAAAAAGCAAGTGTAATTCAAACCGGCCCTCCCGAGATGATACTCGACGAGCTGGTTCCGCAAAGATCGAAAAGCACCGGTCGGAAAAACGATCCAATTCATGATTGATACACTTGCAAATGAGAAATTCAATTTCAATTTTTCATCACCAACAGCCGTACCCTTTCGGAGGCGACGCTTGCCGTTCTTTGTGCCGTACTCTATCCACACCCATGTGCGACTCACTGCATGTTGTCATCGCGACGAAACGCAGCGCCATCGGAAAGTGTGGAGGACAAGATTTGAGTATCGTCGTATGCTGCACGTCGAAGAATTCGCTCATGCCGGAAAAGTATCATCAATCTGGCCCAGCTTCACTCTCTGATATGGGAGCTTTCAGCCATGCTTCGGTGACTGTGCTACTGCTAAAGCGTATCCTTGCACTGTGCATCAGCCAGCCAGCGAACGTTCGTACGGATTCTGCCGTTACTGAACGTTCCCATCGTACTGGTCTTGGAAAAAACCCTATCCTTAAACATGGAACGTTCGTGTCCTTCATACGTCACGTTGCATTCGTCCACATAGACACACGGCTTTTATCCGTTCCCCCGGAACTCTCATTCATCGGGTTCATGACAACTGAATATAGTGCGAGGTTTTACAGAATGAAATGAATAAACCTCATTCTGCACACACTTTGTCTTCACCTTGTTTGGGCCCTTCACTGCACTGGAAAGCTCTTGTGCACAGCAATCGAATCACGATCGATAGGCCAGTTTGGATTGTGATCGAAGTACATCAAAGCGAGATAAAGGTTTCCGTTCGAAGTCATCCAATGTTGATTGGCAGGTGTAGCATTGAAACTCGATGATAGATTTTTTTAGTATTTTATGCATGGCGGTCAGAGTATGTGATGTCAGATATTTTCGTTGCAGGTTAATCTCTAAAATTTGTTATTCCGTTTTGCCATTATTTTTCAATAATTTTGAAAGCTTTTTTATGTAAGGTTTCAGTCTAGTATAAAACAATATTATGATTGATAAACTAAATAATACGACGAATTATAAATTAGAAACCACAAAACCAGAACCAATTCATTCAGACTTATTGACATATTTATTTTCTTTAATTGTTATATCACTGCCTGGTCGTATAAGACTTAATTTACCATATAGCAGGGTGGTCAGTCCATGCTACGCGTCCCCCGTAGCATCCGAATGGAATTTGGACCCAGATCCTTGATATGAAGGGCCGGCGCTGACAAAATTCTCTCAAATCAATTAATTAAATTAGTTTGAATTTTTAATAAATCAATGACGGCATTAATTTTGAATTTCTTATTAGTCTTTTTGAAAACACTGAACCCTTCTTTAAAGTTTTGCAAATAGCAGAATCTACAGCCATAATATGAGTATACTTATGTCAGTATTTTAGGTAACTGTTTTAAAGCAGGAACTGATGCGTTCCGATAGCCAAGGCAATAGCGGTGCCGGCAGGAGAACCGACGTTCAAATCCCATTCGAATCATTCTTCCGTAGTGGGGACTGACTATTAAAATACGCGGTATCAACAATTTTACTTTGCCTTTATAAGTCTTTAAGCCGGTAAAATAAAATAGCTCGTTTCACAAAACAAGAATAGAGAAATATGATGATCAATGATGCTCAATTACAGATTTGATTTGCTTTAGGGCCTAGCGTAAAATCAATCTGGACTCTGGTCAATCAATCTTGATAGATTGTAACCGTGCAACTCAAAGCAGATAACTAATTAAATTTCTCAACATTCAACACTTTATTCAATTATTATTATTTGAATTATCATTTTTTAATGATGTTAGACACTGTATGCTTCAATGATGGTTTCAATATGTGGTAGACACTGTATACGTATCTCTTCATATTTAGGGACATTTAGGACATCGTTCTTAATCGTAAACAATGTTTTCACTAGATTATCTAGCCATTCCACCGTGGATCATAGTAATAATTCATTAGGTTCAGCTACTTTTTTAACGTTTGGTCAGTCATTTTACCCATAGTCATTAAATTCTGTTCGATGTAGTCGACTTTCTCCACAAAGGAAAAAATATTCCAGTTAACAAATCGGTTATATCCAATCATCCGTAATATATCTAGTAGGATTTTTGTGTTTCATGTATTCAATACTTCAATTTATTGAATTCCATGATGATATAAGCCATATAAAATTAGACACTAGACAAGCCAAACCCACCTAAACACAAAAATGCAACCTCAAAGAAACCTCCTCATTCACGCATAAAGCTGTTGCTTAATGAAGCCATCATTACTTCCAACAAGTTGTGCGATGTTTTCCATCTCGACACAACACACCACCCGATACCACTCCGCAATATAGCGTTCTGCATTTAGTACATTGCACGGGTTAATAATTCTACCAACACTTGCTGTTTCGTGATAAATCATCATCATCGGTGAACTATTCGGTAAAGCTAAGTACCGATCATGCAAACTGTGCCTGCGGGAACATTGTGTCCATGCTGCCGGCGGTAGCGATTCATTTTCCCATAAATTTTAATTATCTACAACATGTTATTAAAATAATCACGAACCGGTTCGGTCTGGATGGGTGGTGATATACCGGCGCGTACGAAATGCGTATCCTCACATCCGGAGAGCGGTAAGGTGAGCTATGGCTATTGACGGGTAGACGTGGACACACAACGTGTAAAGAAGGTCTTTCATTTGACGTTTTCCACCTGTGTCGTTTAGCACCTGTTTTACGATGTGTTCGCCTATCGGCTTAGGTCAGCAAACTATTCAACGGAAGAGCGGGACTGCACGCTGGCTAGGTTGTGATCGATAGTTGATGGTTCAGGGTTAAAGTGTTCGAACCACGAAGGGGGTCTATGCGGGACATGCGACCACAAAGCTTGTCATGAAAGGATGAACGGTGGTAGCAAACAATAGTTGGTAAATGTATTTATTAGTAAGGTATTTCGCTTATGGTACTGCAATACTGATTTTTGTTCCTCGATTTCATTCTTGACAATTTTCATTTCGTGACAATGTGTTTAAGAGTTCCATGAAATTATTTAATGTAATTTAATGTTATTTACCAACAACTAACGCTTAATTTGGTACACAATAACAGCTGCATTTTACACTCGTGCCAGGAACATTCGTTATGTTATTTGGGATTCATTTAACCTTTTCCCAACGGAGCTTTCCAACACTTTCCAAATTAAGTGCAAATCTAGCGAAATCCATCTAGTGCACTCTGTGTGACCACCCTGTTTCAAAACATTTTCTTTGCCATTAAACAATCTGCAACTTTCTCACGATCCCGCCGGTAGAGCGGCACTAACATTCGCTGCAAAAGACAATCAGAAAATCTCATTAAGCCACTTCTTTCCAACGGTAAACCATATTATCGAAACATTACATGGTGATTAAACTTTCCGTTCTCCAGCGACTCTGGCGTGGACTGGTACGAGCCACTGTTCTTGGCCGCACCCAACGTCAAACCCTGCGATACTTCATCATCATACACATCGTGCATCCCAGCCCGTCCACTGGTGTGTGTGTGTGTGTACTGGTGAAGGTGTTTGAAAACAGTGCTCCTTTCCCATTGCTGGCGGGAACCTACACGAGAGTAAGCTTTCCCGAAGCCGCAAACGACGAGCGTTCATCTGCATCGAGGCATCGGCTTACAATCCATGCGATCATTGTTTTTCGGCTGCGAGAAAGGAATTAGCACCAACGAGCAAGTGAAGGAAAAAAGAAATC
>KI424288.1:7152-21778 GCA_000473375.1 Anopheles culicifacies
TAAGCCGCCACCCTGGACTTTTTACTACGTTACACACATTTTACGACGCTGGCAGAACCGGTTTAGCTACCTAAGTTCAAACGACCTTAAACGATACGTCATCGCATAAATAAAATCTGCCACTCACACACACACACACGCACACTATGCGAGCTGATCGTGTGTGGTCATGCTGGTTGCTCATGTTTAATTCCAGGAAATAGCAGACGCTTCGGTCATCCATTTTCCTCGCTACGAAGCACCAAGCAATAAACCAATCCATACATTCGGTCAATATGCTGCCGTTATCCTAGATTTCTTCAACATAAATGCAATGACCAACAGGGCAATGACAACATCAACCCACTCTTTATTGTGGTTGCCCCTGGGTGGATCGAGAGGGTGAGAGAACTGCATTCTCCTATTTGTGTTATCTTTGAAACGATCACATAAGCATATCAGCAAGATTCCGAACAAAGGGGGTAGGACTGTGGAGAATGATTTAGAAATTACAGAGTAGCTACGATTAAGCCCACAACCCAAATGTGAACATTTGTTCAACAAAAACTAGTAACGCCATTCGCAATTTGCAAGGTTTTCCTCTTTTTCCAGAACATATAAAACCTATTTCCTAGCACCACCACCACCTCTTGGCAAAGTGAAGGACTTACCGTCAGTATTGTAGTTCAGGGAAACAGCAAAGCTGTTAAAAAACCACAAGATTGCGTCGTTCCACAACTATTTCCATTTTATAGGAATAAGAAAAACAACTTCACTGAGCAGAAACAAACGAATTTAGCACTATTTTCGCCACAAATCGCACTTCGTACGCACGTTGGAAATTGCTTGCCAATCCTACGTAGGGGTTTTGACACAACGGAGCGTACGGTTACACTGCGCGGTTGAGCGATTGAACTAACCGATCTCTTTGATGCTTCCTTGGTGCAGCTTGTTCAACCCATTGATGTAAACAGTCTCAAGCTGCGCTGCCTTGCAAGAAAAAAAATACAAAATTCCCGCTACGGTGAATACAACCCAATGTTAACATTCTGCAAAAGAGTTTTATTCATCACGTGAAACTTATATCGTTTTACTCAAACTTTTTATGCTTATTTTTCGACGCGACATTTTGCTTGAACGCAGGATTGCCGGCATTATTTTTCTGTCCTTGTTTGCCGTAAATTTGCTTGTTGCGGAACTTGGTAGGATTTATACCGAATGCCCGCAATCGTTGATCAGTAGCGTCTTCAACCTTCTTTGGACCTCCCGCACCATTTCCTCGCCATTTGTGGTCACCGCTGGAGCCAACTTGCTCAAAGCGACCCTTTTTCGAACCGTGTCCGTTCTGTTTGGTGTTATGGGCTCCTTCTCCTGCCGGTTCCCATTTTCGTTTTTGGCGGTGCATGGGATTATTCTGTACTTTCGTGCTGTTATTGGAAGTTTCTACCTTTTCATCAGGATTAGTTTTAGTTTTTGTATTCTTCCAGTTACTAGTACCGCCTGCCTCTTGTGGTTCAACGTTACCAGGAGGGTTCTTGTTCTTTTTCTTCTTTTTCTTAGGAACTGCACCACTCTCTACTTTGGATTCAGTTTTAATGGGCACTTCCGTATCTACTTCATTAGATACTGTCTCCACTTTAGGCGTACCATCTTCTCTATCGGACAATTTTTCTTTTTTCGTTTTCTTTTTCTTCGCCGGACTATTGATTGTCCCATTTAGTTCATTATCATTATGCTGTTCCATATCATTTCCATTGCTGATCGGCTCCCCATTGCTCTTTTCTGTTTTTTTCTTGCCGATTTTATCTTTTTTGATCATTTTCCCATCGTCATCTTTCTCCGCCTTCGGTGGAACAGTAGCAACCTTCTGCTTACGGCTTTGAATCTCTTCATCCATTTGCTCGTCTTCATCTACGGCATAAAGGCTTGGCAATATTTTTCGCTTCATGTTCTCATTTGCAGCTTTGCGACGGTACATTTCTATTTCGTTCAATTCCACGTGCTTCGGACGCAATTGGACCGCCTTTTTCACGCTTGCCCACTTGTTGAGATCTCTCGTGTTTGCCGTCAATATTTCCTCTATGGTCAAACCGAAATCATTGGGAACCGTTTCGACGTACCGAAAGCGGCACGGTACATCGCCGATCATGTCCTCGTAGTCTAGCTTGTAGTACTCATCGATGTACTCGCCGTACGTTTTTTCATCTTCCGGGTCGAACAACGGTTTCTCTGCTTTTAGTACCTCGCGGAACTTTGACTGTCGGCGCCCCTTCTTCTTGCTCTTTCCTGTAGACTCCAACAGTTCTTGCTGAAATGACTCTTTTGCACTTTTCTCAGATTTTAACTTTTCTTCGTAGTCACAATCCATTACGAAATCATCATCCTCACAGTGTGGACCATCGTCCTCTTCAGCATCATTCAATTGTTCAACGTCGTAATTTTCAACACCCAGTTCTTCATCTAGTTCAGGAAATTCGGGCTTTTGATCACCTTCATCAATCCCATAGTACTCATCGTTGAACATACTTTTCATACGGCGGTCGTGCTCGTCCGGATCAAACTCCGACTCCAAATCATCTTCGTTCATGGCCAAATTTTCCGTCGCCGCTATTTCCTTCAAGCGTTGTATTTTCTCGCGAATTTCCTTCAACTTTATCGCCTTCAGTTCTTCCAGTTCTTGCCTTTGTTGTTCCTTTTCCTTCTGTTTCCGTTCCTTGAGTGCTTGTCGATTTTCTTTACGCTTGTTGCGTTCCACGCGCATGGAATCCTCCACCACACGCGGATATTGCTTGATGAAATCGGCATCGGGCTCTTCAAACCGGAAGTTATACTTTCTCTCGTAGTCTTCCTGCTTTTCTAGCTCCTCTTCATCTTCCGATGTAGCCACTATATCATCGTACGTTGGCACTTCCCCGCTGTTTTGAACAAACCGCTTATTGAGAATGTAATCCTTGAGGAAAGCGTCCTCCTTCGAAAGCTTTTCATTGCTCCAGAAGTGTTTGAGCGGTTCCAGTACCTTCACTTCTTCGCTGGGTGGTTCATTCGCTTTTTTATCCGCTAACCATTGGATGTAGTCTGACTGTTCCTTTTCGGTTTCTGCGGCGCTTTTCGTCCGTTGCTTCAGCAAACCTCCACCCTTTCCTTGCCGCAATTCTTCATCATCACTTTCGTCATCACCTAGCTTGTTTAGCGCTTGCTTAATTTCGTCCTTAATTCTGTTTTCTTCCTCCACCATTGTTGGGGAACCGGATCGTAGCCGTGGATGTTCGTCATCTTCATCTTCAAACACGCCACCTTTTTCCAACATCACTTTCCGCTCGTAGTCCTTCACGGTCATTGGTTTTTCCTTGTGTTGACGTTTCGTAAGGGCTACTTCCTCGACAGGCTTCACATTTTCGAAGAATGTCTGCTGCTCCTTGTACTTGTTCTTGTCCTTTCGCTTCAAAAAGGCAAGTGTACGAAAGAACTCTTTGTCGAATTCTGGATCTACGATCTCCTCGTCGGTTGTCTCGTCGTCGCTGGAATCGGAAGAACCGATTTCTTCCTTCAGGTTTTTCACTAAAACAGACAAAGATTAGCGGACTAATCAGAACTCTTGGGGAAGGGTTGCAACGAGCACTTACATTGACCGAGTATCTCTTTCTTACGAAACTCATCGTAATGCTTGGCGTAGTTTTTGTTGGTTCGAAACTCAAGTTCGTTTGACTCTGTTTCATGGTCCGATTCATCAAACAGCACCTTTTTATTACCCATTTTGACTAAAATTTTACGAACATCCAACCAACGAATGCTAACAACGTGCGCCACCAACGTGTTTATTATTATGCCTTGTGCGATGTCATTACTGTCAAAAGTATGCAGAAAGCAGTGTTGCCAGACGCATTGCTACAAGCTGATTGTAAACAAAGACCGACATTCGCGTAATCTTTGCTGAAATTCGATACAATTTTGGTGAAAAACGCTCCCGCCTGAGTGATTTACAAAGTAACAATGGCGGAAGAAGCAGATTCGGCAGCTATTGATAACAGCAACGATAAAGATTTGGCGACCAATGTGGAAAATCTTTCACTAGTGGGACAGAAGGCTGAAAAACAGGAAGTAAAGAAAAGTCCGTATCGATATCGCGTATTGTGTCTCGAATCGTACTAATGATAATGAATTTCTCCCCTAATTTCAGTTGATATCGTACTTCATGCCACTGGTAGTGCTCCAATATTAAAGCAAAAAAAGTGGTCAGTAGATCAGGAAAAGCCCATCAGCGCTATTGTAAAGTTTATCCATAAATATCTCAAGTTGGATCCGGAAGAACGATTGGTATGTCTGCAGGAGATGTGCCCCACGACTCGTTTGATTGTAACTATCATTTTTTGTTTCTTTCGGCACAGTTTCTCTACATCAATCAAACGTTTGCACCGTCTCCGGATCAGATTATCAAAAACCTCTACGAATGTTATGGAACCAACGGAAAATTGATTCTTCATTACGCCAAAACCCAGGCCTGGGGTTAGAGTGCACAATTCCTTTTCAATCATTTCAACTTGGGCTTCATTCCGTCATATATGCTACCACCAACATTTTAGTTCATAATCGATTTCTTGTAAGCTTACTCTGAACGAGAATAAAATTACGCCATAATTCGCTTCGCTGCAGCACCATTACGTCTATTTAGACAACATATTCTACATCGTTAAAGGTCGTGTTTTAATCGCCACGCAGCTCCTCCAGCTTTTCAGCAGCCTCCTTCGCCACCCGGTGATACTTTCCAATGGCCGGACGGTAATAGTACGACTGATAGTCGTTACGGTCGGCCATTTTCTCGCGGACTTGCTTCTCCAGTGCACGGATTTGCGCCTTTTCGTTCTCTTCGTAAATGTGGTGCAGAATCTTTTCGTACTCCTGCTGCGGGTTTGGCAGAATGTATCTAGCGATGAAACGCGTGATCGGATGCCGATGGTACTCCCAGTGCTTTGGCGTATAATCTTCCGGCGTTTCGGTGAGGGTAGCCGGACCAACGAAAACGTTTGCATAGAAAACAACCGCTCCGACCGGGATCAGACCAACCATAACGTAGTAGTGGAACATATCCTTGAACTTGTGCCACTGGAAGCGGGATGGCGTGATGGTAAAGTTCTTTGGTCCATGACCACCAGACATCTGGCGCGTACCGGTGAGGGCTACAACAAATGCAAGCGATTAAATTCATTTGTTTTGAAGTTGCATAACACACCACAGGGCAAGGGAAACTTTAACGCAATTGACGAGGCAACCAATGCGTGTACATTGCAAAATACTATAGTACTAGGTTCTCTTACCATGTTTTCTAGCCTGCAACAACGCCGGATTATTCAAAAGGGCACCGAAACGTCCCGAAAATTGCCCGGAACGAGCCAAGCAGCTGAAAATTGCCATCTTGTTTGGTATGTTTTCGTCTGATCGATTTTGACAGCTGATCAAGGTAGTTACAGATCTGGTTTCGTCAGGTGACACAAGGATGCCAAAACTAATGTTTGGCGTTTATGTCGTATAATAATTTTAATTATTGTTTATTCCATTTTTTTATGAACTTTTAATAAAATAAGAACTATAATTTAAGTTAATATTTCGTCTGTGGTAAATCAATTCTAAAATATGTGTGATGAGGAGGTGATGCCATGTGTTATCTTCTTTTGACAGTAGCTGACCCAATAAATTAACAAATCTTTGCAATTTTCAATAATTTAAATGGTAGTTACATTCCTTAAAAGAATACGATCATAATAAAGAAGTAACTAGTCACTGATATAACAAGCACCAGAAACAAAAAGAAATCAAAATAAAAGGTTCAAAAGAGTCCGTAATCGTTGCTGTCAAACTGGAACGACATTGTACTCACCCCATCTACAGTCACGTCGATTCGCTCGCTTGTCGCGATCCAAGGTTTGTTTGGCTCATTCACATACAGAAAGAAACTGGTAAAAAGTGATTCATTTTGGAGCTCCTCTGGGCCGCAAGTTTTGAGTGCAGTGAGTGCATGTACTGCGTACGATTGCAGCTCGTTTGCAGTGCATTCCTGCTTCAAGTGTATGGTTTGGTGTGTTAAATAATTGCTTTGTTTGTGTGTTGAATGTGGTTTGCCCTCCGTTTGTTGACCGCTGTTAACACCAGCCCCTACGGTATGGGGGTATACTCCTGGGAGTGCAGGACAGTGCAAAGGTGTAGCCAAAGGGCAAGAATGTGTGTTGTGTGTTCCCGCACGCACAATATGTGATTATCACGCAATTAAGATAACGCGCCATCGGCCCAAAATCCGTTGGAACGGTCGTGTCGGAAAGAAACCGAGGAAAGCACTCTAGTGAAAGGTTCTACCCATGCGTGGGGCGTTTTCTCAACAGGGAATCAACAATTGAAACGTTGGAAACGATAAGAAGAAATTCTCTAGCCAGTAAAATAGGGCATTGCTGTGATTATACGATATTTCGGTTTTGTTTTTGTATACTGAGCGAAGAGTTTCGCTTGCCACCATGGAAAAACGGTGCTTTTTTGTTGTATTATTGTGTCCTTTCAATGAACGTACGACAATAGGACATTGCTCCCGTGACAAAGTGAACCAACCCATTAAGCATGATAAATGTTAATATTTTAGAGTGTATTGGCGAAAAAAATGTTAATTTTATTTTAAATACCCCTTGTCCTATTGTGGAATGTGTGTGTGTTGGGGTGGGATTCTTTTGTGTCCGTGAAGAAGAAGAAATTTATCATCTTACCTTCCTCAGCATCGATTAATCGACCTTTGCTCATCTAACCAAATCTCCAGTCTCTTTCCTTCTTCGTCAAACCAGACGACCTTGCGTATACGCGCGTGCTTGTGTATGTGCCCATTGTACGTGTGTTTCTGCTTTAAAAGTGCACGTCGGTTGGCGGATTTGTGTGGTCGATGTTTAGTGCCAACGGTTACGAGAGTATTTACCAATAAAGGCAATCTGCAGCAGCTTTGCCAGCGGGGGAAGCAAAAAGGGCCTGCAGAAAGGGGGTCTGGTGGGGTGGGGTTTTAATAAAAACATTTTCTTTTTCCTGGTGTGCGAACTACAACTGTGTCCGAATGCACTTTGTGCGTATGTTTGTGTGTGTGTGTCTTTTGTGCCCACTGGCTTAATTTGTTTCTTTGTTGATCTTTGTTTGCAGCAATAATCAAAACAAGGATGTGAAGTGTTATCACAATGAAAGATCATTGTTGAAGGGAATAGTCTTCAAATGTGCAACGTAATATGTTCCAAAGGGGTTGAGTGTTGTGTGTGAGCTTATTTTGTATGTGTGTACCGTCTGGTCTCGCTGTCTCTACCGCGTCGGAAGTGAAGTGCACGATCAGTGAATGATCCATGGTTCTCGATCCTCTGAAAGGTTGCCTTCCCCCGTTTACTGTCCGCGTGTGTGTTTGTTGTGTTTGGTGCGACTGATAGGACACGTTCTTATCAACTGGCAGCAGCAGTAGTGTTCCGGTAGAAGTACGTCGTTTTACAATTGCCGTGGTCTTGTGCTGATCACACCGAAACAGGGGCACACTCACGATGGACACCACCGTCGTCGATCAAAAAAGCAACGCTGGCCTAGCGATGAAGCTGCCAGGTAAGTAAAAACCGGATTGACACGATCACGACCGGATTGCCCGTTCCTTTGGAGGAGATTTGCATTGCAATATGTTGGGTGTATGTTTATGTTTGTTTGGGAAGAAAGAGCTCGACATTCCATTCTATAATCGACCGTGATCGGGTATGGTTCCTTTCACATTCACACTGGATCGACACATGGATTGGCAAACGAGCGGGTGAATGTAAACAAATTTCAACCAACGAACCAACGAATCCATTCGTGGTATGTGATCGGATTGTCCACTTTGGCAAGCACACCCCGATCGTTGATGACGTAGCTTCGTTCGCACGTTGCTCACCAGAATCTTCACACGCGGCACAGATGACGAAGATGAAGGTGATGATGATCGTAATGATGATCGTGTCATATGCTGTGGCCGTTTGTTGACAAGGCACTCGTTTGCATATCGTCAGTGTCAATTGTATCAACAACAACGTACTACACCCTCTCCGAACGAACAAACGTTCATCACTATACTTTGACTTGTTTTGGCACACAAGTGGCCACACATCGAATAATCGAACAAAATGGCTTTTTACAATATTATATTTTGAATGAAGAAGATGCATTTAAAATCAAATTTGTTCAGTAAATAGAGGAAAACTTTGATCCAACTAAGAGTGAATAAAATTATCGTTAATGTCAAGTAAAATTTAAAATAAATTATGCAAGATATTTTAAGGAATTAAATATGCTCAAACCTAGAAGAGTTCGAGATCCAACCACAAGCACGTTCTGGTGACATATTTTGCGGTTGCATTGTTCCTTTACTTGGCAAGTTTCCCGGCAAATCTTTGTAGCCGTTGGCGATTGTAGAAAAAGCTAATCGCACTAACAACACTTATAATTCATACCAAACAGCGCATTGCGGAATGTTTGTGTTTTAAGTTTTTGCAAACCACAGAAAAGAAAATAAGAATCCTCACTGCATTTAAGGGGTACCATTCTAAATTGAGCGTTCTTCTATGCTAGTGACGTCCGGTTAATATGTAAATAGATCGCACGTCTTTAATTTGCCTGCAAAGCTTTCCAACTAATGCACTCTACTGTCAGGGTAACAACCAACCGTACTACTCATCTTGAAACCTCTTAATCATCCACCAACATCGCACAGTACCGTTCCTGGGTGCGTGAGCTTGGCCGCACACATTAGATTAGTGTATCGTGCGATCTATCGCTCTCTTGGCCAAGCCTTTCCAACCGGGGCCGTTCGTTCCGGTTACCATCCCAAGATAACTTTATGACCGCTTCGAACGAACCATCTCACCCACTTCCCCTGGTGGCGTTGGGTGGTGGGTGGTGCTTAACGCTTTAAACTTTTCCCATCCCAGTCATCACTCCTCCAGGGTTCAGTAAACGGAAGAAAGCGTTCCACTAGAGTAGTTCGGGGTCTACTTATGGCCCTGCCTTACCTCCGATATAGGTTGGTTCCCTTTTTTTGCTGCGGTCGAAGTTTTCGATCAACCTCCTTCTTCCTCCTTGCGGACCAATCGCAAAGGTGGCGAAGGTGAAATCGCTAATAGATAAGGCAGTTCCGCGCAACCTTAATTGAAACGACGTCGACAAACGGCTGGTGCTTTATTGCGCCATCCGGCAAAACCAAACGGTAGCCAGGGGCTGAAGTCCAGTGTCTTCACAAGATGCACCTGACCAACCAGCAAGATTGTAGCAATCGGCTGCATTTGGAGAGTTTTGTACACGGCGAAAGATTAAGTTCCCGTAAGCATTTTGTTAAACCATTTTTTGTGGACTTTTTTTTTCGTCAATTATTATTGATTTATTTTAGACTCAAAAGGACTGGTACAAAAAAATAATGTGATTGTGGTAGCTGTTTGTTGTTGGTTTTCTGTTAGCTTTAATTATCATCTTTTTTTGTTGCCGATTGCAGCTAAACAGAAACAAATAATAATAATCAGTTTACTAATGAGCGAAAGTCGGTTGCAAAAAATAAGACGGTTTTTTTTTAATATTCTCAAGCTAGTTAAGCTAGTAGAAATTCACATTTTTTTCTCATAATATGAGAAGCATAACGCTGGTGTTAAAATCATTAGTCATTTTCTTAATGAATTACCTACAATTGGCTTAGGCGTCCCACGCGCTGAAATCGTCAAAACGACAAACGTGAGTCAGCAGCGTACCTCGTATTAGTCACCAGCACAACATTTGAAGGGTTCTGCATTACCTTCGCCAGTTTTCGTGGTAGTTAATTTAATTTCATAAAATGTATTCATTGTACCACCATGGGGTTTGATGCTATAAATGGTGCGAGGTGCCGATTTGTATCGTCTAGTACTGAAATGAATTAATGAAGGAAGGGAACTCACTCCCTTCTAACTCCCCCATTTGGAATTAAAAATGTACATTCAAATGGTGTCGACACAGATGAAATGAAATAGATGGGTGGTTGCATAAAACTAAACAAATACTGTGGGCTTCTTCCAAATGTGTGTCAGGGAACCTATTTTCTTTTTGTTTTAAAAGCTTCTGGCATGTCGAAGGTTAAAAGCGCTCGATCATTTAATACCATTGCCGAGGGTTAAGGTTGTACCGGAACCCGGTATCTCACTCCCCCCTTAGCGGATGATAGGTGTACCATTTTCATCGTTGTTTTCGACCTCTTATCATCTCGCGGAAGCTCGCGTGTGAACGGGCGCAAAGAAAGGTACTCGCATACTGCAGTGTGTGCAGCGTTTGCTGATGCAGAAATGCGCTACAAAGCGTCTGGCAAACTCTTGAGACAGATAAGCAATTATGATAGAAGCGAAACGTCGGTTGGGAAACGAATCAGATTTGAATAAAAAAAAGCATATACTTCCTTTTCGTTTTCTCAAACCCCACAAACACATATAATGCAGAAGATAATGCAGTCTTCTTGCACACCAGCACGCACGCACGGATTGGAGAAGAAACCCATCCGGTGGAGCTTATAAAAGGTATATGGAGGGACAAAGTGGCAAAGGAAAACTGACTCTCGTTTATTTCCTACCGTACCGAATTCCAGAGGCGTGCGACATTGCGAAGACACCTCTACCTGCCGGGGACTGCTGATTACCGTTGGATTTTGTTTTTCTGCTTGCCGCAATACTTTTTACTATGGTCACATTTGTAGAAACAAAAAAACCGGTGAATCAAACACCGTTCGTACAACTGTCAACCGATGGGGGGAGATATGAAGCTAGCCAGCCGGAACGGTGCAAATTTCTTACTGTTGGACAAGCAGATTTACAATTGCGCTATACGAGCGGGAACTGATATTGGAGGGCAGCTCGGGAACGAGAGGGTAAATGCGTGACACACAAACGCATCACGACGTGACCGTTTCGTTTTCTGGAAATGGAACCGAGACGACACACGTGTGCATCATGGTGGAGGTGTCGTTTAATGCAATTTTTACACCTGAGTTGGTTGAAAGAACAGAAAACATAAAATTTACAAGAATTTGTTACAATGAGGGGAGATCAAATATCTAAACAGAGCTCTCTCTTTCTCTGCTGTAACCGGGATTCGAACTCATTCCCTCGTTGCACTACCTGTTCATGAATTTGTTTGTGCTATTCCAGCTGCTTCAACGATCAGCATTACAAGTCGATCATGATGAACCGATCATTTTTAGTTTTGTAAATTTTAAACCACACATTTTATCAAGAGTTTTAGGAAATATTTACATACTAATGTACATAAAACCTAACTCTTACTGCAGATGTATTATATCCCACCGCAAAATAATACTTGAGTAAAAGTGAAATGGACAAGGTTGCAAACACGTCATAAGATAAGCTGCTCACCATTCTTCTCGCATTTGCCATCCTCTCACCAACAGAGGAAGGTCATATGTTAATCGTTCACATTTTTGGTTAACCTTGGCCACCACCATACCTAGCGCCAGCCAGCACAGGCCAAACTCAGTTGCGGTGCGCTGGAAAGTTCGACTGGCGGGTTTCTTTCCTCCTGTTTCTTTTGCCAGCACTTGTGTTGTTTTTTTAGACACACAAAAAAATGTTTTCGGGTTAAAATACCTGCCCGTGGCAAAACTCGATGCGTTAATGGAAGCGGTAATTCGTGCGGTCGGGAATGTTAGTCAGATCGATAAAGTTTACGTTGCGAGCGCGCTTGAAAGTAGTTACTCTGGGTACGGGGTAGGACACCCCTTTTAGTATAAATTGGGGCTGTTGTTTCGCGATCCAATTGGATTATTTGGGTGGAGTTTTCTTATTCTTATACGCACAAGTCGACGGCATTTGATGGTCTCTCGAATAGTGTGTAGTGCTTCTGTTCTTGTTAGTAAAACGAGTTTTAAAAACGATCCCGATTTGCTGTACGGGAAGAAATTAAACACCCTCTTGGGTTGTCTGGCCCGCGAGCGTCCCATAAAGTTATGCGTCGTTGTCATAAATATGCAACAGCGCACACTGTTCAGTACCTGAAAGAAAACACGTCAAGTGGCATTATTCCACCAGCTCTCGTACGCTACCGGGTTTTGATGCGAACGTGTCAATTCGTCGACAAGGCAGTTGAATTCTTTGAAATCTTTTAAGCGGCTTCATTAAGACGCCAAGTTATGCCATTAAGAAGGAAGTTTTTGTGTTATAAAAGAACGAAGCTTTGGTGAATAGGTACAAATGGGATTCATACTGGTACAATGGTTGGAATGTTGGCCGTACACAGCACGAGAGCACGTTGCCAATTTGGTGGATTTTCTTATGTATTTATGCTTGTGTTTAGTTGGCTGTTTTATGTTCCCAGAGCTGCGAATGATCTCCGTTCCTAGTGGATGATAAATTAGAGTTTACGGTTGTGGAATAAGTTAATAAATTTTCCACCAGAAGTGCAACGAAGCAAATAATGTTGTTTGTATACATTTATAATAACGGCCAAGAGAAACACGAATATTGCATCATAATTCCGATACTTCCGCCCGAAGATGATCAACACAATTATTGGAATTTTATTTTTCCATCACCTGGACCGGGATGGGGATGTCCACCAGCTTTCTTTTGCCCAACCAATTGATCCGTGTGAAACCGGACATCATCACAGCAGACACTGGAAGATGATCCACCTTTTACCAACCAGACAAGCGGAAAGGGAACCGCAAATGTGCCCCATCATTGAATTGTGGAAGTTCCAGCCGGAAATGAATGCTTACATGACGATTTGCTTTCATTTGTGTTCAACAAAGAGGATAAGTCTGTTGGCTGGCATCTCATCACGGTAGGGACCGTAAGAAGATCCGGACAAAGAATACACCCGGGGAAGACGAAATGGGGAGGTTGCTTTATTCTATGTGCGCTGGATGGGAAATGGAAAATGGGAAAAATTGTGTCATCACGGGTATTGTGCGCAAGATGGAGTATCACGCGGTTTTCCACACCAGACTGCGCCAGTGACACTTGAGAAAATGGGAGCTGTGACGCTTCCGACTGTCTGTGGGCACCGTTCGTCAACATGATTATCATCATTAGCATCATTACGCTCGTTGCTCTGTTTGATTCGGGAAGCGAACTATGATTGCAGTTGTAAAGTCGCTTTATTATGTTTAGTTTGATTTTCCATTCAAAGAAGTAGGACATTCTTTCCAACAGTTTGGAGGAACAGCACGTATATTACGTGAACATCTTGCATTGGGAAATCTAAATCACATTCGGAAATTGATTTAACTTCTGTCTGATCATCATATCACACCTAGGGGAGTCAAAACGATTACCAAATGTATGTTGTGGGCCTTGTACCCTCTCGGAATCACCAAGAAAAAAATCCTATCCCCTAATTATATTCCTTCAAGGGTTGATTGAAAATGTTCTCTTTTCCCAGTTACTGCATCCATAATGGTTGTCCCCTCGTGTACAATTTCTCAGTTCCCCTTTGCGCACTGAGAATGCGAATACCGAATATACAATTGGAGAAGATAAATGTGTGTGTTTTTTTTGCCAATCTTACGTAGATCCTTGGTTTACGTGGCTACTCATATGCCGCGTTGGTGTGAATTAAAGGTTTTTTTTTATCGTATTTGGAAAAATGATATTTGGGTGCTAGACTCCTAGACCATGGTACTAGGTTTGGCAACAATAAATAAATAATTTAATCACTTTACTAGCAACGAGGCTGGTGGTAGTGAACGAACCCTAAACATACCCTACCGACACATTGGTGAATCAATGTCCCTCCATTACCGGTATTGAATTGGGATTTCGTCTGTCCTCTTAAGGGTGTGTCGACGCGGGTCACCAAGGGTCGTTTACAAGTTTGCAACAACTGCCTTTGCTGAAGTTTGACTAACCCGTTTGGTACCGAGTTCCGGAGTAAAAGCTTGAGTCATTTCCAATCTATGAATAAATGTTATATAATATTTTAAATTCGAACGGATTGTTTTATCATCTGATGCTATTTTGATAAAGTCGTAGGCATACCATCAGAGAATTAAGATCACAATTCATTCCAATAGTCCAATAGTTCCAGGGTCGCTGACGAGCACCTTCCTGGCAGGGCATGAGTCCGGCATCCTCATCACGTGCCCCAACCAGCGTATCCTTCCGGCTTTGGCAACCGTCAGGATGTCTGCATCGCCAAACAGCTCAGCTAGCTCGTGGTTCATTCTCCGTCTCCACACGTCCTGCTCGCACACACCGCCAAAGATAGTCCGTAGCACCCGCCGCTCGAAAATGGCGAGTGCATTGGCGTCCTCCACCAGCGTAGTCCAGGACTACCGGCCGTATCAGTGTGCGATATATGGCGCATTTCGTGCGTTGTTGGAGTCTTCTGGATCTCAGGAGTTTGTGGAGCCCACAGTAGGCACGATTCCCCTGAACAATGCGCCTTCGGATTTCGCAGCTTACGTTGTTATCCGAAGCTACGATCGTACCAAGACAGCAGAACTCCTCTACTACCTCAAGATCGTCGCCGTCAATTCCAATAGTGGCAATAGTTTAAATGCAATTGCGTCACGAGTGGTGGGACCAAACTTTAAGTTCTCACACAACACGATATCCCCAACAACAACAGAAACAGTCTGTTTGAGAAAAAG
>AXCM01006463.1:0-15357 GCA_000473375.1 Anopheles culicifacies
GTATCCTCATCCGTTCCCGGCTTCTTCTCCATCATCGTTTTGTACTCTTTCACTGTAATTTTCTTCGGCAGGATTTGTAACAGAAACTCCAGCTTTTCGTCGTTTTCCACGTACTGTGCGAGATCTTTGTACTCTAGCGATTTCTTCCCTTGACGGTGCGCCCCCTTCGCCATGTGTTCGATGAACATTTCCTGTTTAACAAAGGAGAAACGCATTAGCATATGCTGCACGCTATCTGTGTTCGAGTGAATGCCGTTCCACAAGCTACATACGGCAGAGCGGCACATGAGAAACAGTGCTTCCGGATTGATATTTCCCATATCGGGTGAGGTCTTCATGACGGTACGAATCCTGGACATGGGCAATTGTGTTAACCGATCGTTATCCATGGTTTAAGTGCTGATTTATCTTTTAATTCACAATATTAACACCACAACCAAAACGAGCGCGAAACAACGCTTTCCGTGTTGACTGCCAGACCGAAAGAAAACACCTTTTGACAGACTGACCCAAACAAAACAAAGCCGAACGCTGCGGGAGCATTGACAGCAAAGCGTACACTGTGAAGTTATTCTAGGGGAATCGCAGCATAAGACCATGGTTTACATCTCGGCTAAAAGATGCTTAGAACGTATGTACACCGGTAACGGCTGACCACTTCATAGAAAGGGAGCATTTCTCAATAATTATCTAGCTTTACACGGTGGCGATTCTACTTTAAAACGATTCGCAGAGATAAATATATTTTACTCTGTTGGCACTATACATGTTCTCCATTACTGCCTGTCCTCGAAGTTCAGCCATATGCCTGTTTTTGGAGACAACAGGAAACAGTTTCTTGCAAACTCCAGTGGCAGTTCCTGCTTCGGAGACAGCTTGACCCGATACTTGTTCAACAGTGTCGCTATGCCAATCTTGCTTTGATGTAAGGCAAATTTCATTCCTAAAATGGGTACAATGGAGTAGGATGAATAAGTTAGGTCTACAATACACTGCCGTATAACTTACCCAAGCACAAGCGTGGCCCTTCGCCGAACCCAAGGAAAGCGTGCCTTGGACGAGATTTGCGATTTTCTTCCGTGAAACGATCCGGGTCGAAGTCGTACGGTGCGGGATAGATATCGGGATCGTAATGGATCGCATATACCGGAATAACTACCGATGTACCGGCCTGCAGAGTAACACGCTTCGTGTCGTTCGGAAACTGTGGCGGCAGTTCGAAATCCTTGGTACAAATGCGTGGTAGTGTGAAGACCGGTGTATGCATACGAAGCGTTTCCATCATTGCCGCTTCCATGTATACCAACTTATGTAAACCGGCTTCCGTTAGCTGCCCTTCGGATTCATCCATGACCGTGCGCAGCTCCTTCACTACTTTGTCCTGGATGGATGGGTTGGCTGCAAGCTAAAGAGAGACGATCGAACTGTTGAACGGAATGAAACGTAGCTACAGTTCCATACGTACCTCATACAGCAAATAACTCATCATAGTGCTGGAGGTTTCGAAGCCTTCCGAAAGGAACGTTACCGAATGGCCGACGATATGGTTCTCGTTTGCTTCTACCGTTCCATTTTCGGACAAACTATCATACATTGCCTGAAATAGATCATGGCGTTTGGCGGTCTTCCGCTGTCGGACAGTATCTCTGACCATGTTCCTGAACCAACGATCAACATATCCCGGTATGAAGCTGAAAGGGAAAGATTGTTTGATCGAAATTGTGGCGATTGTTTGCAATGACTGCGACTTACGGTACGCGCAGAAGCTTCGCTATCCCAGGTGCAAACAGAGCCAATTGCGATCGGATCGCCGTCATCCATGTCGGAGCAAACAACGCGTTGCCCATGCGTACAAACTCTGCGTTAGGATTAGTGAACGATTCGGCATCGATTCCAAAGGCAATGCTTGCGACAACGTTGATTGTATACTTGGCACAAATCTGCAGAAGAACAAAGAAAACATGTCAACCCATTTCAGCTTGATTTCAAATTGCACCCCCAATAATTCCGTGTCCATACTTACGTCCTTCGCTTCGAAATGTGCATCCATCTTTCGCGTACGGTCAATATACTGGGCAAAGTCTTGTGCTACCTGTTGCACCAACGGGAACGTAGCACGGATACGGTTCATCGTAAACACCGAAGTCATCTGATTGCGCCGTTCCTTCCATCGTTCACCGGCCTGCACGAACGGATTGTATGCAAGCAGCGGATCGATCTTTTCGTCGATTTGAAAATCGTTCTGATTGAAGTAGGAAAAGCTACTCGTCAGCACCTCCCGCACAAGCTCCAGGTCGCGCACCACAATCCCCGGTTGGTTGGATATCTTGTAGAACCCGACCCAGCTCGCCTGCGGAAATGCTCGGTACATCTCCTCAAAGATCTCTCCGAAATGCTTCTGACCGGTTAGCTGTTCCAGCAGATTTCCAAATATCGGTAGCGGCTTGGGACCGGCCACATTGCCCATGCGGGTCCAGTAGCTGCAGCTCCATTTAAAGTACAGACAAACGGCTAGCACCGTAAGGGCCACGTACAGACCGAACATTCTCCGGCAGGTTCCGTATCTTCACCAACGGACGGTACCAAAACGACTGACTTAAACGACACACGAGCAACCGAAAGTGAATGCCACGCGGAGCTCCTCGGTTTAAATTAATTGGACGAAATTGATTATTATGAAACGGAAACACGGGAAAAGAATGAAGAAGCACACCTCTAACCGTCGACGGCCTTACGCAGCGCACTGCGTCTTATCAACACCGGTCTGTGTGCGTTTGTGTTGTTTCATCCCCTAATTCTGCTACCCCTAGCGCTTCCTTTCAACAACACTAGAACTGTCATCAACACGATCGTGTTGCTGTATGGTAAATAGTTCTTGGAAAAAAAAACCAAAAATAAACCTATGCGCAACTTCACGGCGCAGTTGATGATGCACTTTGTGATTAAAGCGTGTATTAAATAAGCGCCATCTAATATTCCTTCCCAGCAAAAGGTAACACTCACACACAAATATTCAATACTCGAATATTATCATTGAAATTGCCGGGTTCAATCGATTCCGAACGATATTGTGTCATGGCGCGTGCAATTTCCCATAGAGCACCCGAAAAGACCGGTGGTCATTTGCATATTATTGTTCTTGATTTGATCAAACAATCTAAGCTTATTGGCTAGCTGGCTGGCAATTGTATCTGTTTTACGTATCTCTACCAAACGTGCCGAATACATGATAACCGGCCTGTTTCATTCTCTGCTCTCCAATAGGCTTATCTTATCAGACCGTCTCGTAAGACAGCGAGTAAAACTGCAAGCAAATAAGACAATACTTGCATCGGCACGTACATACTGTTCTCTGACTAAGCCGGCCAGATCTTCTCCGGACGTAAATTGCATTTTCGCAACTACCGTGCAACCCACAATGGATGTACCCATAACGGAAACCATCAGGGACAACAACGGTGCTCTTTACACGAAGCTAGACCGCATCTTTAGATCTCCCACAGAGACATCGGTACCGGTTTCATATTCTATCGAAATAGCTGCCAAAGATGATTTCAAAGTTGGAGAGTTGGAACGCCTTACACCACAGCCCATCTTCTGTGCTCTTCCTTGGATTTCGGACGACAATCTCCGTTACGCCGATGACTTCCGCCGGGCACCGACTCTAGAGCTGTCGGACCAGCTAAGTACGGCACAGTACACCGTAGTTAATCACGTTTCCTGCTATAACATAACGGAGCAGCAAGTGGATGGATTACTTTCATCCGGCATCCGGAACCTTTTCGTCATCCGAGGAGATACCGTACAGGAGGAGCAAACGTTTCAGCACTCCGCTGCTCTGGTAAGGTACCTAAGGAAGCAGCAGGAAGAAAGAGTCCTTCCCAAGCTAACGATCGGAGTCGGAGGTTATCCCTACGGTCATCACCAATCACCTTCAAAGCTGGAAGAGTTACGTTATCTAAAGGAAAAGATTGACCAAGGTGTTGACTTTCTTCTCACCCAAACGTTGTACGATGCGGAGTCCTTCTTCCGCTACCGGGAACAGTGTAGAACGGCAGGGATAAGCATTCCCATAATACCGGGCATTTATGTACCATACTCATATCGGCATCTGCGGGCAATGCTGAACCTAACACGCATCACGCTGTTACCGGCAATGGATGCTGCGTTTGCGGCACACGCCAACGATGATCCGGCACAGTTTGAAGCATTCGTAGTGGAACATTTCGTTGGAGTGTTGCGCGAGCTGCTCGAACCGAATGTAACGTCCAGTGATCCGATACAGTTGGTGCATTTTTTCTCCTTCAACAAGTTTGATCTGTTGCAGAAAGTCCTTCAGAAATTGAATGACTTTATCCTTTGAAGTTCATCAAATAATGATTCTTGCTGCCAGTTGTTGATCTCGGCCAGTTGCACCTTGCGTCCTTGCTCTTGCTTTTTGGCTCAAATGGATTTTGGATGTAGTCTATCAGTAGAATTTAAAGCACAATTCGTAGTCGTGTTTCACCTCTTTTCCCTCATTACTAACCCTTGGACAAAGGCACTGTAAGGTATAAAAGAAATGTTAGCAATATCTCAAGCAATAAAATGATTAATATGTTGTGATACTTTTTAGTTGATCCATCTCCACGGCGTCGGCATATGTTGAGTAGTTTCTTTATTCATTCCATATATTTCTTTTGCTTTTTCTCGTACAAATATGATGATGATGGTGGATTTTTCATAGTTCGTTTACCTACAAGTACATACTGTCTTTACCAGCACATGCACCGCCGATCACTAACTGGCACATCTCTTCCCTTTTAGTTTCGCGCGTATAATAATGCCCATCCTCGCACTGTGCCTAACGGCTAATCCAATCCGCCCAATTGCTCAATCTCCTGTTCTCATGGAGCGTTGTTGGTCGGGATTTTGGAGATCCGCGGTGGATTCTCATAACTGAGTTTTAACTACGTTTGACCTGAGGGAAACTTATTCATTCTTTTGGTTGTTGTCGAGAACTGGAATTTTCCGGGGAATAAAATATACGGTTCTATACCATCAATGTAAGGACTGGAAAAAACATTGACCTTTCGGCGTGTCCTCACGTTCGAGAGTAGCAGTTGACTCGTCGGGGTTTTTTTTTCTCTTCTTTTTTAAATAGTTTTATCATCTGTCCTATTATGTTTTCTTTTCTCTTGTTTCCTTTTTTGATCTATTAAAATTTTCAAAAACTTTTTAACGACTTTCGATATTCTAAAATATATGCGCTGCCTTTGACGTGGTTTTCTTTTTTGTTTATCCTTTTTCTTTTATCTGAGTACCTTGTAAGTATTTTAAACGAGTGCAAATAATCTGTCTTGTTTGCTAGTTTTTAAAAGTTAACGACGAGCTGTTTTCTCTGTTTTTTTCACCTTTTTTTTTGTTTCTTTTGTTTTTGTTTTTAGCCACATAATGTTTGCGTGAGGGTTCTGAAAAATTGTGTTTTACAGGTTTTGTTTTACATTCACTTTCTGCTTGATACGCTCTCCCTCTCTACCGCTTACGCAAACAGCATTGGATAAAACAGCGATACACTGATACACCAGAATACGTGTGCCTTCATCAACCGTACTTGAGAACACGATACCAGGCAAATGTCCGGCTTCGCTTATCGATCGCTCTTGATTTTCTGCCTCGCGAACTCCTGGTGAGAAATTGCCGCCAAGCAACAGTGTTTCAGAGCATAAGACGGAGAAACAAAATGCAAATGTTGACAGGGTTATTAAATAATAAATACGATTCGGTGTCTTTTTGCTACGCAATGGTACAATAAATAATACAGCATGAAATGAATTACTTAAAACTGCTCCAAAAGCATTTAACTTTCTCTGCATGCTTGTTTGCCGCAATCATACAAGAGCGATCAATAAATCCTGCTTTTTACTCCTGAGCCAATTTTGGCCAAGCCATGATTTGATGTATTCTCGCGTCCCCTAACATTAATTACCATATGCCTAATCGGAGTTTTGCGTTGCTATCTGTGATGTATGTTCAATGGTAGTGAAGTCAACACGGGCCCTTACGCGTATTCGGTCTAATTTCACATGCCAAACTAAAAATAAAATGTGTTTCCATACTACCGGTCCATCGTTTCGTTTCTTCATATACTGGAAAAAATGTATTTTTTGTCTGTTTGCCTGGGATTCGCCAGTAACATTCGCCAGTGGGATTGCTATTGTGTGTTTTTGTATGCATGGTAGAAAGTATCTCATTTGTATTGCGCTGATTGGTTGGTTTTGCTTGACGTGAGTGCGGTGAGTCACACCCAAGTTGAGGGTTACTATTGTTAAAATCGGTATGTTTTTTTTTTGTTTGTAACTGGGGATGTACGATAAAGTGTGATTGAATAGCGAAAAAATACATTATTTCTTACAGTTAGATACTTGTATACGAACACTAGCAGAAACACACTTAAGTTTAAAGGTGTAATGCAACGATGATGCGCGTTGCCAGCTTCCCCGAGAGAATGATCTTTTACGACTCTGGTCGGAACCGTCCCTTCCTTTTCCAAGCGCTGCTAAATTATCGTCGGCATTATAAGACCTATCCCGGGGAGGGGAGGCGCTTGCATTTGTCGCATGTTACACACCTTGTTAAATTACGTTTGCGCTCAATACAGACCGTTCCTTGACATCGACAACCGATCGCCACCTCACAGTCAATATATTGAACGTAAACGCTTAAACGCGGTACGCGTCGGAATCTAGTAAAATCCCGATCGCCTCTACTTATACGCTAAATGTGTTACCGACCAATCCGATAGGCGCTTATATTTCATCTCTTTCGGGATTTTACTGCATTCCTCTACGTATTTGTCTACGGTCGACTTTGGCAGCCAGCAAACAGCATCTACACCTGTGTCGAACCGTGGGCTATCCCGCGCGTGCACATTTGAGAAAAGCAGAATGATGAAGGTTATCAAACGGAAATACACAAACTACGAATAGTACTACTTTGTGACACCATCAATTAAGGGGTAGAAATGTCGTAAGTAGCCATCATTGATCCGCTGACTAGGGTCTCAGTCGATGTATCTTCCCTGAGCTGTCATTGCTACCGGCCTAGTCAGCGATCAAGAATCGACGCTGTACGATCAAGTATTATTACCCTAAGCTGCTTCCACCGATCTCGCTGCAAAAGATAACTGTTATATTATCGATTCCCTTTCTTGAAAGCCACCATTACGCTGCTCCCATCAATGACACAATCCTATTCTCCCCCGTTCATCCGCCATCCTTACGCTCCTCATTCTTAGTTACTGTTGATTCAAGAACCTTCATGCACATCTCTCTACTTTTCACATTGTTCTGCTGGCTTTGCTTCATTTCTTTAGTCCGTCCGTCCCTAGTCTGTTCCAACGTGTGTTTCTGTTCAAACTCTTCACTTAGGTAAATGGTAATCAATTCTTCTGATCCTCTCATAAGTACGTTCCTCCACGAACGATGATGCTAAATGACATGAAATGTCGTAACTTTGACCACAAAACCACTTCCTCTTCAACAAATTTTCGCACACAGTACTGCAGCTTTGTGAAATGATGTAACGGTAGATAAGAAAAGATCTTTTGCGAATTGTGTGTTTTGGTGGCAATCTAAACTTCCTATAGCATTTCCGTTATCGTCCAATGCTTCGTTTGGTTGCAATGGCCAATAATGCATACCAACTCAATCCATTGGTCTTAGCAAAAAAGCTTGCAGCACTCTGTGCAATTTTGCTCTCTCCATTTATCGTACGGAGATACAAAACAAAACATGAATCGGAAAAAATAGCAAATAGTTGCACAAAAAAACAATTCTAACAAAACGTAACAAGTAAACAAAACGTTACAAAAAAGAATATTGAAAACTTGTTTCCGCGATCGCTGAGCTACCTCCTACAGAAATATAGAATTCCCTATCTTCACAATACTAATCGCGCTATCGCTGTAACTACCTCCTGTGTTCTTTGTCGCACTGCAATCCGGCTGCATTTAGTTAACACATCGATAACGATCACACATACATACACTTATTCTGCCGTTCTCCTGTCTTCGGTTGTTACGATTTCGGCGTGTTCACACAAATGCGTTTCACATTTCAGCCATGGCCTTGGCGTCCGCACAATACAATGTTTTTGTTTTTGCTCGCTTATTTACTGCTGGATGTTCCCGATGGAGCCACTGTTGCTGCTGCCGCTGCTCCTCCGCTTGCTGAACTTGTGGAATCGTCCAAAGCGTTGCTTGTTGGTGCTTTAGGTTTTACGTTATCCAGACCAATTTTGGACAATATTTCGAGCGCTCCACGTGCCGCTTCGTCGTGACTCTCTAGGAGACTTGCTCCACTGCCATGACAAAGCTGTGGCGGTTCCGTGGAAAGTATCACTAATGTCAGATATTCACCATGATTGCCCTTGGGAAAGTCGGAGAATTGTACCTAAAACGATGCACAACGGCATTCAAGTTAAAGTTACAGCAATTGCTATGAAAACACCCCATTTTTACCTCGAATTTAAGGAGCTGAGCCAAATACAACAGTTGCTCTTTCTTCGTACCAATGTCAGCTTTCGGAACAACGGAGGATGCACTCGACACTCCGGAACTATTCGTTCCCATGCTATCGTTGGAAGCGATACTGTCGTTCATTGAGTCATTGGACGTTTCAGCTTTCCCTGTTGGATCATATCAAAACACATTAACTATTATGTATTCGCCTAATGGAAATATGTTCCATTTACCTTGACTTGTACCGCCAGCAGCTGTTGTATTCGATAGGATTTGAGACGCAGATGGCACGCTGTTTCTTTGATCGTCCTGGAATCGAACTTTTCGCGAACGCTTTCCACCCGGTGGCGATGAATCGTTTGCCGCACCGGACTGATTTTCTTTGTTTGCCGCACCATCGCCACTCGTCGTTGATGCTGCGCCCTTCGATTCCGTAGCATATCCCAGCTCCACCAGCAATGCTTCGGCTGCGTTCCATTTGGCGGCTTTTTTCGTCACTCCGACACCGGTTGCCTGGCGTCCGCTGGCACTAACCTCAATGGTGAACTGACGCCGTCTGCCCACATTCGGCCGATCGTTCTCCACCAGCGTGTAGACCGGTTGCTTCTCTTTGCGTGCCTGCTGAATCTGCATCAAGCGTGAGATGGGATTTTCCTTCTCGGCAACATCCGCAACCGATTTTTCCTTGATAAGATTGCGTGCTTTCTTCTTCGCTGTTCCTCCATCGGTAGTGGCCGCTGTTTTCGCATTCGATTTACGCTTTTCTCCACCCTGAGAACCACCGGGGCTACCTTCACCCCATGCGGGGGGATACGTTTGCTGTTCCACGCTTTGCAGCTTGCGTAGCTCTTCTAGCATTTTTTCTGCAGCCCGCTTCTTCGAGAGCTTTTTGCCGGTTCCCTCGCCCTCGGTCACGATCGTGCCTACCTTGCACTGCGTCACAAACACGGTCATGTGAGGTGGACCTTTTTCACTGATTACCTCAAACACGACCGTTAAACTTCGTTGTACCGCTATCTCGTGCACGAGCGAAATTGGTGACTTCAATTCCGCATTGGGATCGTATCCTTCCGCGGAAGTCGCCGTACCATCGCTTGATAGAGTGTCACCGTTGGCAGGGCATTCGCCGGACTTGCCCTTACCTTCGGCACTATCCGTAGTCAATGGTTTCAACACCTCCAGCGCTCGAGCGGCGGCATCGTGTCGAGCGGCTTGCGGTGTATGACCTTCACCGAGGAACGTTCGTTCCCCTACGCGCAGTGTAGCTTTGTAGAATTCCTGCACGGATGCCACCGGTCCGGATGAACCGTGGTGTCCGTACCCTTCATGATGGTGATAGTTATGTGGCGCATGGTGACGATTCTGATGATCGTCACGAGGATGATGACCGTGATGTTGCTGTTGCTGCTGGTGTCCCGGATGAAATCCACCCATGCCTCCACGTCCGCCAACACCAGCTGCAACATTCGTTGGTCCAGCCGCGGCACGGCACCAGTACCCGTTGCCGGGTGTTCCAGTACCATTACCGCCATCGTTCGCGTATCGTCCCGCACCGCCGTACCCCGCACCAGGCGAGTGGCCAACACCCGGTGCGGACTTATCTTCCACCGGACGTCGCCCACCGGTTGCCGGCGGGACCGGGCCCCCATTAGTTCCATTCGCTGGACCGTACTTCGATGCTGGTACTGGGACCGCTTTAACCGTATACACGGTCGGTTCACCGCGCTTCATGGCCAACGCGTTCAGCTCGACTGTCGGTGTGAAGCTGCTCACGTTGCCCTTGGTGCCGGTTTTGGTGCGACGGTTCGTCCGGGCCGGCGGATGTTTGTACTTGGTCGCCGCGATCGCATCTCCGGCCGCCTTGTGCTGGGCCTTCTTGATGCTCGCACCCTCGGCCGTGTACTCCTCATCGCCGAGCTTCAGCGTGACGGTGAAGTGTTTCTTATGGGCCGGTCCGGATTCGCCCGTTAGACGGTACTGGTGCTGGATTTTGTTGTACCGCGCTAGTTCGTTAACTAAACACATGGTTGTTTTCTCTTTAATGTTTGCCAAGGCTTCTATCGAGTCGGTTGGTGAGTGTTGTGCTGTCGCCAAATGGTTGGCTGTTCCGTTCTGCTCCATGCCCGACGCCATTGAGGATGCTCCACCGTTTGCTGGGGTATTAGTAGCGATAGCTAAAGATTCCGTCTTGTTCGTTACCGCCGCACTTGCAACGGACGGTGTCGCACTGGCGGCACTCACTGTCACTGCTATTACCGCAGCCGAGTCCTTTGGAAGCGGAGCATCATTTGACGACTTCGAGATGATGTGCTGCTGTGGTTGATGCTGTTGTTGCTGCTGCTGTTGATGCTGATTATGATGGTGATTGTGGTGGTGTCGATTACCGCCACTGGATGCATTTCCACCGGAAACTTTTGTCTTATCCATCGAAGATCCTGTCTGGTTCGTGTGATGGTTGTTCGCTATCCCCTTCGAACCGGGACCACAATTGCCATTCGATTGCAGCCCACTATGGCCATGACCGTGATGGGCTTTATCTAAAAAGAAACAAATTATTCTTTAAACCGTCCATTGTAGATCCACGTGTTTATCTCGATTACGTACGGTCCGTGTTCGATGGGATGTGACGCGTTTTCGTACCAGCCGGAGTCGCAGCCGAGACCACGGGTATCGGTGGTGGCGCTTGCATCGTCACTGAATGATGCACTGAAACCGATGGCTGCTGATGCTGTACCATCGCTGTTCCTGCTGCACTTCCACCTGCAGCAGCACCACCACTACCACCGCCGCCACCTCCCATCGTGTACGGAATCTTACCACCGGGACCGGGCGGATGATTTCCACCCACTACCGACGGGTGCGATATCGAACCCATATGCTGCTGGTGCGGTGGCAGCGGTTGTGGTGGCTGAGGTCCTACACCCAAACCCGGTGGCGAAGGATGCAGATGAGATGTGGCCATTGGCATTGACTTCGGTATGCCACCGTGCATGTTATAATAGGACGGTCCCGGCGGCTTCCGTGCGTTCTGTGACTGGTGCGACGGTTGATGTGTTGGCGGCGGAACCTGCATCGGAAGGTGCGGAGGTGCCATACCTGCTGCTGCCTGATGGTCAACACCGCGCGGATGATGATGGCGAGCGTTGTTGAGTCTGAAAGTGAACGGATAAAAACAGGACAGAAATGCGTCAGTGGCGATCATCGGTGAGCGAATATCCTTTGCAGATAATGATGTGTAGCGCGAAAAGCGCTTGTAGTAGTGTATTAGACGCTGCAACGATCGTATCGATTCCACGGACAAATGATGACGTTGGTATGGTGCTGTGCTGACCGCAGCTTTCCAGTAGTGTCTGCCATCCAGCAGCATGGTGACGATCCCGATCGTACGTTTCGTCGTCGATCTTCCACCACGCGGAGCACATTTGGTGGATGTACACGCAGCTCCTTGCACGATCAGCGTCAGCAATGGACTAAGGCTGACGAGAGGGCACAGCACACGTGTGAGTACTTGCGAGCGATCCTCGTGTGGTTCAACAATCCTTGCTAATGCTACTCAGTCATTTAACATCCCCGGATTGCATTCGAGAACCACACACATACGTGTACGGTTTTCTATATTCTTCGCACTCATTCTCTCGCACCGGCCGCAAGGCCCTACAGTCCACGCGGTGTGTCAGCAGGATCTAGTAACCGCAATCTGATTTACCCTATTTACACACTGTGTCATATATTATTAATATGAACAGTACTGTCAACTCTGTACATTTCGATTTCGGGCACAAATTCGGTATCTCACTTTGTCTCCCAGATAGCTAAATACCGACCATACTCGTCTCACACGTTATCCTTCGTAACAATAAAAAAAGGATTCTTCTTGAGGAATTCTTGACTAACCCATCCCACTTCCACTATCGTCTGCGTTATGTTGTATCGTCTTACTTCTTGCGCATTCATTGCATTCTTTGGGCAGCACCCTTTAACCGGCCAAAATGAAATATAACTCATTCTACGGCGCAACGCACCGTACATATCCTGGCACCAAGAGCTCTTGCGGCAAACGATCCTTCTACCTATGGACCTTCGGTTAGCGGACCTGTCTGCGTCCATATTGGTCTCCCTTGGTTTGAAATACAGCGACAGCCTTTCGCTCCATCGCTCCCTCTCTATTGCACACAACGGATGACAACTTCCTTTCGTAGAAGATCCCCCTAGCCAACGAAAGGAAAGGGGTTACACTACAAGACACGAGGACGTGGAGGCTATAAACGGATACCAACGTAGAACTGGACTGACCAGTCTTGTCGTCGGGCAGGCAAAGTGAGAAAAGGATTTACGACCATTTACTGAATAAAACAAATAAATAATAGGACAGTTGCGAAGAGATCCTGCTGTGTTTTCACGGCTACCGAAATATGAGCGGACATTCGTCGCCGATTCTTCGCCCTGCTCACCAAAGCAAAGCGCCTACCGCTTTGGAAGCCGTTATGCAGAACTTATTGCACTTACATCAGGCTTTGTATGACACTTTCCAGAATGTTACACTTTAAAAATGATAAAAATCCTACTCTAATCAAAACGAATAGAAGAAAGTAGGATTCTGGAAAACTTTTCCTTTTTGGAAATTTTGCAGAGTTTTTCCCAACATTTAAAGGTCTCCTGCTGGTACCGTAGTTGATTAGCATGTTTTCGGGGTTGATTTTTTCGACACCCTATTTTCCATTATTTTTTCTCACCTCTCCTCTTCTCCTTCATTTATGCAATAATATTTTCATCGTCTTATGAGGTAAGTACGGTGGACATTTAAATGTTTTCCCTTGTTTTTTCCCTTCTACCTCACGTAGACGCAGATGAAAAGAGGGGATAGAATGAATACGAACCAATTGAAAAATATGGGATAAATATTAAAATTTTATACCGAATATCCGAGCTCTACACAACATTTTGGTTAGAGCTTAAAACAATTAAGGTAGAGAGCATGTAAAACACTAATTAATTATTTCTGCTCCTCCGGCTTAAAAAAAGGTCCAATACCACCATGGAGAAGAAATTAAAATAATTATTTCCATTTTTTGCAAATTAAGTCATAACAGAGAGCCACCATTCGCAACAATATATTTGATTTGCGAGAGCAAACATGTTTACAACAAAACAGATTGGTTAATTGGAAAATAGGCCTGCCCAAAAGGTTTGGTAAGGATTATATTTCGTCCTTGTTAAGTTGCATCCTTTCTTAAAGCCCGTGATGCATTGATCATTTCCCACCCCTCTTGGCCCACTCGTCGTTCGTACCATTGATGCGTCACGCAGATCAGACAAGCGCAGACAACATAGAAGCACAAACGTTTGCCCGTCCGTGACGAAACTGATGCCCATGATTCGCCATGTAATTTGTGCCGTTTTTCAACACACGCAGATCTTCGTCCCTTACTAGCAGACTGTCCGAGTTTGGGTTTAATTGCCATTATCTGCACGCTGGTGCATTATGTTTCCCTTTCACGTATCAAACATTGGCCGTCATTTTCTTCACGTGCAGCCACATAAACGAGATCCTGTTTAGGCTGTCGAGCTGTCGTTTTACTGCCCCTTTCCGGTGCGGCACCTATCATCGTCAGGCAATAGCTATGAAGTATTATGATCGGCGGTACAATGCATCGCCTGCTGCAGTTGCACTTCTGGCAGGCGCAAATCCTTTCAATTTTAACCATTCCGCGAGAGGGAAGCGAAAGAGCAATAGAACAACAACCAAAAAAAAAAACGCCACATCGATGCATTTTAATCCTCTCTTAACTTTTCCCTTGTTTGTGCAAATAATTGCATCCATGGTTGCACATTTACACCCAGAGAAACAGACAGAGAGAGAATGCGCGCGGAGATATTAACTAGGAGGGTCCTTGGCTGTACGGTCGTCGTCCACATGGCAGAGGAGGAGATGTCACCTTGCCAGGCAGTAGACAAAATTTTGCTCTTGTTTTGTTATCGTTCTTACTGCGAGTAATACATTGTAGTTTCAATTAAACATGTCCAAGGAAATATGTCTTAAACGTTGTAGAAACATTCCAAATCAATTTTTGATTATGGTATAAAAATTAATAGACCGTGATAGACGGTTGGTTTCAACAGCACTGTAAACATGATGGAGTTTTGAGGCAATGCACCGAAAACATGGAATGCACACCGAACACCCCATCATCAAATATTGAATGGAGAGCTGAGCTAAAACTTTTGTTTCTTTTGTTTGCTGCGGCAAGGATATTGCTTGCATTTGCTTATTATTTTTGCTCTCTTTGCCCTGCGCCATGCACAGCAGGAGACGTGGTGGATTGATCTTTTCCATTTATTTTTTTCCGTGCGCCTTCGGTGTGTTACACCTTGATGCAAAATGTGCATTTCATTGCAAAATGTTCTATTGGCTACAGAAAAAGCCGGCGCAGTCAAGCAAAAAGGAACCGACTGGCGCAAACGGGGTGTCGTTGTTGTTTGATCCTGCTGCTGCTACCGACATATGCAAGAAAGAATCAGGCACATGCTCTGCAACATTTTATGATTTTTATGCATAATGGGTCGCTGCTGCATTCGAGCTCTGCGTAGCATGCTTTAGGTGTGTGTGAATTTGTGTAATTTATTTTATTCGTACATCAACATCCCAGATTCCTGAATGTCTTTTTCTTGCGACACTTTGTGTGTCGAACGACATCGTCCTTGCGTACCCTCTATCGTTTGACTCATGTTTATGAATGAAGTTGTTATAGGCCGATTCTCTGCCACCAGAATAATGTGGACAAGAAAAGGGATCATAGTGGTTTTAGTGAAACTCAAATAGTTATTTTTGTTCGCCGTTCTACCGTAAATATAAAGAA